>JADKLZ010026446.1:0-12116 GCA_021533235.1 Biomphalaria straminea | reverse complement strand
TGAGACTCTCTAGAAGTCACCAAGAGACAAGTAGTCTATCACCCAGACCGTCAGTCGAGGCCAATATGTTTTGTCCATCAGACAAGCTATATCCAACCGAGACCATTCGTCATAGATGACCTCACACTGACTTACAACGTCACAACCTAAGGGCACTTTAGATCAATAGCTCATTGCCTCGTCACAGGTCTGTAGGACGTGGCAATGAGCTACTGTTCTATACTGCCCACAGGTTGTGACGTCACAGGCCAGTGTCCATGCCTTCCATAACGATTGGTCTCGGTCCAACAGAGCACAACAATCAAGCCATGCACATTATACATCAGCATCAGATCCCTCGCCTTAACGTCTTTCATTGGCTGAATTTTTTTGTGTAGACTTTACTACGTCAATGCTTTCTGTGTAGTATGACGTCACGCTTAAAAAAATGTGGTGCGAATATAGTGAAATCTATTCTTCATTCTTCCCCAAGCAGTGTTGTTCTAGTGAACGGTACTGTTTGAAGTGCAGGGCGAAGATCTAGCCCCGTGCCCCTGAACTTCAACTATTTAAAGCACAATTCTTTTAAGAAACGTTATTTAACAAAAACAACACCCAAGAAAATAAACTAAAAAAAATAGTGATCTCAACTAATTGTGACTTTTCTCCAAAGGGAGTGAGTGGGTGAGAGAGAGAGAGAGAGAGAGAGAGAGAGAGAGAGTGAGAAGAGAGGGGGGTGATAGAACAGCACTGAGCTCCCCCCGTGTGTCACTGGCTTTTTACCAGAGCTAAGATTTACTTTCAAAACACAACACAAATGTTATCTCCCCGCCGGCCCATCCTTGCATTGTTTTAAAACCCAACATTTTTTGGGTGAGTGTTTGTTCTGTCCCCCATTCTTACATTGAAACAAGAAGAGAAAGAACACAATACATAAGGTCTCAGACCACCATGAGGGGTGGGGCACTGAGAAATACATTCCTGCAGGATATACATACGACTAACTTGTTATAAAAAGCAAGCTTAAAAAGAAATGCATGAACCAGCCCACCATTTTTGTATGCGTCTATTATTCTTTCACTTCCATCCTCATGCTTATTTTTTTTTTCTACATACCGCTTCAACTCGTCTTCGAGATCCCCTCAGAATTCCGTCTTGCCTAGACCCTTACATTCCTGATCGCCCTCTCTATCTCTCCTTCTCTCTTTCTCTCTCTCTCTTTCTCGCTCTGACTCTCCTGGTGGCCCATCAAATTTATCAGAATTACTATTCGTTTTATTGGAAAGAAGCTTAAAGCTTAACAAATATTAATAACTTCTGCTCCACTGGTATTGATTATGCCCCCTGGCGACCGTAGGGGTAAGGGGGGACAACTACAATGTTATAAATTTCAGAACAATTTCTCAACAAACATTCACATTTTCCTTTCTTTTTTTTTTTTATTTTGGCACAAAGGCCAAATGGGATGCTAGTGTGTGTGACTTTGTGTGTGTGTGTGTGTGTGTGTGTGTGTGTGTGTTGAAGTTGAAGCGGGGGGTGGGGTGAAATGAGAGACAGGGGCATAATAACAATTTAAGAAATTGAGAAGGAGACGCAAATAAATTCTATGTAAATGACTTTAAAAAGGATGTGGAAATGGGGAATTGTGTGGCAATAGGGAATGAAGTAGAAAAGGATGGGGGGAGGGGGGAGCAGACGATCGATATTATATCTTAATATTTTTGGACAAGTCCAGCCAATACAGTAAATATATAAAATATCTTTACAATATGAAATAATTTTTTTTTTATAATGAAGAATAATTCGTATGTTTTTACAAGTAAGTAGAGCATCTCAAAATGTCTTAAACCCACATGGCACATAAACATCTTTAGCAGCAGACGACATGCACCGCTGGGAAAGTGGCAGAAAATAAAAGCAAAGAGCAAAGAAAGAGCTTCAATAGTAAACCTAGCTTATGCCAATCAGACCGTCTGCTTTACAATGTGTCCAGAAATGACAAGGAAAAGCAGGTATAGAGCGATACTGAGCCAAGAGATGATGCAGTGACCCACCTTTAAAAGATCAGGCAATGCTCTCTGCAGGCTTGCGCCACGGACTGCTCGAAACATTTCTCGGATCATTGCTGGTCTGTCTTTGACGAAGGTGACTATTGGCTTCAGATCCTTCTTGAGGTCGAGGTCAGAGTCCTCATCTTCCGGGAGCGACACCTTTTTACCAGCCTGAAAATGTAATTGGATATTGTACTCTACTGCCATTACTTTTTTAGAGCTCTATAAAAAAAAAAGCCTCGAAAAAAATATGGAAACTATAGAGCCCCATGAAGATAACAACAGTGGGGAAAAAAGGGAGATAATTGTTTTTTTTGGAGGGTAGGAGGAAAAGGAGAAGTTTAAGGGGTATAAAGTTTGTTTGGCAAGATCTGTTTTATAATTTAAGTCAAATCTCAAGTACTTTATGTTAAACGACATGTTATGGAGTATGTGTGTGTGTGTTTCTATGGTGGCGGAGGGTGGTATTGTGGTCAGCAGTCTTGGCTAGGACAGACAACTCCAGAACGTGAGACTGATAAGAAGTGTTCTTTTAGTGAGTGACATTTCGTTTAGAAAAATTCCCTACTATATCTATTGCATTTCATCGCAGGTTGGTTTTGTCTATATTAATATAAACGTAATTGTAATATTGTTCACTAAAGAAATTCATGTCATTTCAAGTTTTAGAAGATAAGAAACAATACGCCTACAGCGGTTTAGTTGTCTACCAGCAATTTGGTGCTACAAGTCAACGAATGTCACAAACACTGCATAAAAAGAAACTGTATGAAAAGACAAATGAGGAATTCATTTTAAAAAAATACAAAGTGACATTTTGTCTTCGAGTGACTTGTGTACTTTTAGTAGCTCCCCTGGGATTTAGGTTCAATTTGAATCCCTCACTTACTACAGAAAAAAAATTTAGGCATGTCAATGAGGCTGGGCCTTAAGAAACAATGAAGAGAAATCATGCACTATACTTTCCTTGAACTGGTTCTGAGCCTAATTCGAATTTAAGACACTCTAACCTAGATATTACAGTTTCTAAATCTTGTTTATTTATAGAAACTGTTCAAGTGTGAATGGATATCAACACCCCAGTTGTATTCTCCACACCAATTGTTGATCCAATTGTTTGACATCGTACAGCAAAAACACTCAAAATGACATACTAAGACAATGTGTATGTGTCTATTACCTTTTTAATTTTTTTCTTTTTCTTTTTCCCTTCAAGCGTATCCGCCAACTCTGATTGGGTGGAGTCCGCCACCATTTTGGCGGCACTCATTTCTTTAGGTCTGGTAAGCAGCTCAACTTTCTACTTGTTAGAAAAACACCAACAGCTTTTAAAGAGTAAAAACTTGAGATCTGAAAGTCAAAACAAATATATATAAAATAAAACTGAACACCACTACACATTGGTTAATATTGTTTTTAATTATTTTGGTTAGAGGAAGGGAGCAATTCGACTAAAACATCTACAATAGTGAAATAAATGATAATATTATATAGAATTTTCAAAGAGAATAAAAAAAAAGTTTTTTGACAGAGAATAAAAGAATATATAAGAACATTTAAGTTATATGTATTATTTATTCCCATATATATATCCCATAGTTCTAAGAAACGCCTCATTGAATGATTGAAGTCTTTACGTCAAAAACCCATACATACTAATGTTTAGACCTTAAGGATGCTTTTTTTTTTTTTTTGTGTTCAACTCTGCCTAGTCCATATGAACTATACCCTTATTTCCTTGAACTCTACCATCATAACCTTGAACACTACACAAGTCACCTAGAACTTCACCAGGATCTATACCGTCATCTCCTAGAACTGTACACAGGTCAGGATGAATTCTACACTTATTACCTTGAAAGCTACCCACATCATCTTACACTCCAACCCACATGAACTCTAGTTCCATAACCTTGAACACTAAACAAGTCACCTTGAACTTAACCAGGATCTATGCCCTCATTTCCTAGAACTATACACAGGTCAGGATGAATTCTACACTTATTACCTTGAAAGCTACCCACATCATCTTACACTCTAACCCCCATGAACTCTAGTTCCATGACCTTGGTTTTTCCTTACACATGCATACATACAACTCTGGCTATGAACGAAGTGCTCGCATGTGCTGTTAATGCAAAACATTTTAGAAGGCCCAATGCATCACATGCTTGAAACTTGTCCTACGATTCCACGTGGATGCATTCATTCTATGTGAGTAGATCCTGTCAGGAGTTTGTACGGACCGCAGACCATTGTGCGGATAATAGAAGAAACACCGAATGTGAAAGACAATTTGAACGTCGTGAGAACAAGCAAGCAGTTAGTGAAGTGATTGGATAAACAACAACAAAACATTAGGTAAAATGTACTAATACAAAAGTCGATTCCAAAAAAAAAAAAAAAAAAAAAAAAGATAGAATTTATTTGACTAGATTATTGATATACAGATCTAGGAAAAAAATCAAGTCATACATGATTTAAAAATGCAATAACGAATATTGTCTTCTTTCTCCCCACAATAAAAACCTTTGACGTGCAAACTTACATTTTAATAGAGACATTACATCAATAATAACCTTGTAAGACAACATATACAAAAGAAACAAGACAATATCAACGTGTAGATTATTAATACTAGGCTAGAAAAAAAAATCTAAAATCCTTTTTTAGGTTTTTCCAAACTGTTACCTCAAGACACATGTAAAAAAAAAAAATCCATAGTCTAATCTTCTTTTAAGTTGGCTTTCATTTGTTTGTCCTAGTGCCATGGAGACAAGCGCTTAATTTCAACCCTCGACGGCTCTGAAACCGCGAGGCCTAATCGCAAGTGACAAATATGCCGAGCATTTCGACTCGCAGGGACTTGTCCACGTGTTTCTGAAGCCGGAGAAACGGATCGCAGGAGAACGAGAAGACTCGGGGGAGTGAAGAAAGAAGGTAACGAGGGCTGAGCTGAAATTCTTCCAGGCTCTAAGGCTGAAACGCAAAGTCTGTCTACCTTATGCTTGTCGGAACACAGACATTTGTATTTATTTGTTTATTAAAAAGAAAACAGCACTCGAGATGAAGGATGGTTCAGGACAGGAAGAGAAATTTTTGCTAGAGTACAAGACGTCTTGAGTGGTTGATGAAGGGGCGTACATGGGCAAACGTGGCGGGTAATGGAGTGTTGTTTATTAACTTGATCGCTGAAAGGGGTGTGGCAACACGGGGTGTGAGGGGGGGTGCACGAAGAGGCTCGGGGGGAGGGGGGTCAAAGACAAAGAAACATGGCTCATTTAACGGACGCCAGTCGTGAGCAGTGAGAGGACATGAGGGGTTGGAAAGTTTAGAACTCACGGTACAAGGTTATTTTAGTATTATTGTCATGTTTTATTTGCTGTACCCCCACACGATGCTGCCATTACTCATGTTCAAAGTGGTTTGTCTTAAACTCAAAATGTCGCAAACCTTCACAAAAATAATGTGTCACTACAAGACGTGTCTTCCAGCATTCATTCTTCACATTTTTTCTCTCTCTCTCTCCCTTGGTTTCCCAAGAGGCGGACATGTCAGAGAGAACTCAATGTTTATAGTCTGTCTCTTCAAATGATATCAACAAACTTTTTCTGCCTTATAAAGAGTTTGAATTTTGTTACAAGGAATTTGCTTCAAGTATACATTAACACAGAGACCTGGATGGAGAGAGTAACCATAACGATTTAGTCTTATAAAGTAAACTTTAGGGAAAGTAAAGTTCCTATTTCAGACCTTGTGGTCTATAGTGTAGATGATGTAAAGGTCATCTGATTCTGTGGCCTACGGTTAACGAGGGTGTCATGTAGCCAGCACAACGACCAACCGCCTTTACTTTTCCCCAACTAATGTCAGGTACCCATTTGACCTGGTGGACTCAGAGGCGCCCAAGGATCCCGAAAATAAAATCCCAGCCTTCACCAGGATTCGAACCCAGGACCACAGGTTCAGAAGCCAAGTGCTTTACCGCTCAGCCACCGCGCCTCCTAATTTAGTCTTATAGCTGTCAATATATTCTATAATGTACTTAATTAGAGGCTTGAACGGACTTAACAGAACAAGTATTATAAAATATTGTGTGTATATCAACTCTTCCGCAAATATTGGTCTAGAATTTCTCATTCTATATATTTCTTGTAATGCTTCATTCTAGCAAAAAGTATAACCAGTGAGTTTTTACAATCCAGCTCTTCCATTGGAGCGGATTGCGGGATTTTCCGATGATGCCGTGCTCAGAATGACAAGACATTAATCCAAATTTGATTTTAAGATGATTATATTTTGAAAAAAAAAAAATAACGGTCGAACCAGAGTTTTCAATGTGTAGACAATTACTCTTAGGCAGTTATTATTTTTTCAAAATATATATATATACGTAAAAGGTCAAATTTCAAAGATTTTCTTAAAGCCGTTTTCAAAATACCCGTCATATTTCCAAACGTCTAATTGAACCCATTAAGAGTTTGCAAGCTAATAGGAGGAATTATATATAAATAAAATATGTCTAATTTATGAAGATCGTGAATTTAGTAGCTCTTTAAAGTTACTTACAAAAAAAGGGTTGTTTTTTTTTTGTTGTTATGTGTCTAGTCAAGCCCATTTCAAAGCTACTTTTAGGTATTCTAGCAATGGCTACAAACGAAATCAAGAAACTCTGAATGACCTGAGAATAAGAAGATAACGCGTCACGTGATAAACATTGATTGGCTATCGAACTGTAGCCGATTTGTTTCTAAATTAGTACTTAAAGACCTATCTAAAGCGAGTGAGAGAGGCCGGGGAGGTCTGGCTGGGCTGAGAATGAGAAAAACAGCTGAAGAGACGGGGAGGGACCTTATAAAAAAGTCTCTAATTTCAGTTGGCGTAAACCGCTAAAGCTATGGCCAAATCGATGGCCGTACAAGACAATATCAGAGGAAGAGAAAAAGGGTCAACCAAAAGAAGAAAAAAAACTGGCCACAATGAAAAGTCCACTTGTCCGAAACCGAACGAGACTTAAAGAAAAAGATGCTTTTTTTAACTGGTCCCCCCCCCCCTTTTTTTTTTCCCAGAAAGTACATTTTGCTTAACTAGAAATAAAAGTTTATAATTCAAATCTTAGTTTATAACTTAAACCTGTCCATCTTGTCTGATGATTACAATATACAGTGGAACTTGACATTCCCTGGATACGACGACCTCTCTATTTTATCCGTAGTATCAGGAGATTTTTAACTACCAGCTACGAACCTTAAACTTGACGCTGACATTGCAGGCTGCTAACCATGAGCTTCTAAACCATACGCTGACAATTAAACATCTTCATACAATAGAAAATGGGACTGGTAAGCCTCATACATTGTACAACAGAGCTTGGGAGCTTTTTAAAAGACACACTATTCTTGATTCTCAAAGACGTCATTGCTAGATGGTCAATCTACTTATAATATTATCACACGCACACTAATAAGAACGGTAGAACGATATTTTAAATTCTGTATATGTATACAGCTATTCCAGGGGCGTAGCTAGGAATTTTCCATCGTTTGGGGGGCCGGGGGGTTGACCTCTTTGGGGCCCCTGCATTTTGCGTAATTGTTAATTTTTAATGTAAAAAACACTCATTTGGGGGGCCCCCTCAAGTGGGGGCCCGGGGGGATTTTTAAATTCTCCCCCTCCTCCCACCACCCTAGCTATTCCACTGTGCTATTCTGTGGTTGCGCTGTTGTTTTTTAAGTACAATTTGTTTTTTGTTGTTGTTGTTGTTTTTTTCAGTAGAATTCAATAAGTGGGAGTTAGGGTTAGGGTTAGTTGCTAAATGAGTGTTGAAGAAAAAAGTTCTTTGACCTCCTGTGGCATTAAAAAATTAGAGAAAAGTACAAGGTTTCTAAGAAATAAGATCAGATGTGTCGGCCCTATCACGCAATTAAATAGAGTTCAGTCGATCCTAGTCTGAAGCTATGTTTTAATTAGCCCAAACACCAAGACCTGGTGTCAGCAGAAACGAACAAAACAAGAACAACGTTGAAGCTTAAACTAATGTATCATTCGCCAGACTAAGTTTAATGCCCCAGATCTAAGTCGAGCGCACCCATTAACCCGAAATGAATCGAGCCAACAGAAACAGAATGTTAAATGGTTATCCGTGTTGTTGTTTTTTTTTCTCTTTGCTTTTTTTTTATCAATATGATTTTTTTTTTGACTCTCAAAATGTTTGCGATTTTTTTTTTGTTTCCCGTCATGCCCATTTAAGGTCACGAGCATTGGCGAATCTGTCGTCTGCTTCAGAACATTGTCCAATCAATACGTCGACAATTAAGGAAATGCAACGACTGCTGACTTTTTCATGAACCAAGAGGCCGGCAATATTATTTATGGTTTATGAAATACAGGCTCGAGTTTATTTTTATTTTTTTATTATAATGAATTTGGAGAAGAGTAAACATTAGACTGCAGAAAAACTTTTTTTTAAATTATCAGTTATACGATGTATATGCGTGCACGTTTGTGTGTGTGTGTGTGTGTGTGTGTGAAATTGAGAGCTCACTCACAAATATGACGTTGCATTAAACACTTTTAAGATTTCTAGTTGTTCGCTGTACTTCTACTTCTAAAACAATTCTAACAACAAATAGATACTTAAGCAAATAGAGTAGAGAGTTGAGATCATTTAAATTTTTCGCACTGAAGTTTGTTAGAACATGTCTGAATACCAGGTACAATGGAAAAGAGAGAGAGAGAAAGTCTTCGAAAACTTTTTAGAGAAAGATTTGATTTGCTTTGTAATATTTTCGAGCGGTTTACTTCCTGGTCAACTAGTGTAATCGTAGTTTAAGTCAATTGATGGCATATTGCATACCTAGATCGATGTATATCTACATTATGCAAGGGTACAAATATTATCACGAAATAATAAGTGAACAAAACAGAAAACGTAGTGTGTTCGATTATGAAACTCCACAAATCTGTGGGCATGCTATTAGTATGAGTTAGGGAAAAGTAACAACGCGAGAGATACACTAAATACAAAAAAAAACAAAACAATTTAATAACAAGGTTCACTTAAAAATACTCAATTAAAATTAATTAATTTGTGGTAAGTAATTCATTTTGTTTAACATAGCATAATGGGTTGAATAAGTATAACATTAATTTTGTGGTTATTTACTTCATATAAGTTGTGTTTTTTTTTCTTTAAAAACATTTTTTATAAATATTTCGCTTATTTAAAGTTTTCGCGTCTCTTTTGTTACGAAAAACAATTGAAATTCTACCGAGTATGGACATGTTAAGGAAGATAGTGAGATCGAATATATAAGAACAACAACAGAGCCAGATGAGAGCACGCATAACACAAACTACCTTCTGTCATGGTTTTAAACATCAGAGTATACAATAGGCAAGTTTGACATAAAACAAAACAAAAAACATGCACATTGGAAAGACCAAAATGAGTCAGTGAATCTATTAGCTACAAGTCGAGCTACATGAAAGTGGGTAATTATCAGAGAGTTAGCTTTTTGAGTTGTTATAGTGAACACTGTAGACATTCGTCTCATAAGGATGCACGTGCCAGACCTAGACATGTTGTATATGTCATGATCCAATCCATCGCTAACGTCAGACCCAAGACTTATCACCAAAAACATAAAAAAGTTATCAGCTTCTGCAAGAACTGTTTCTAAACCTGGAGATAGTTGTATTCTTTATTCCTATCCTTGTTCATATCTTATCTTGGCATTTGTTTAAAAAAAAAACAAAAAAACTCTAGATTTCAACTAATACAAAAAAATTACAATTCTGAACAGGATCGATGTCGCTTTTGGTCCAGTAGCAATCAGAAATTTTACTGGAGCAGACACAATAAATTTAAACCCAAGCCTCAAAATAACTCCCTCCCTCCCACCAATCACTCCAGCGGCATTAAGACCCAAGCAGTGGGGGGGGGGGGGGGGGCGTGGGAGGAGGGCGGGGTGTGAAGGGGTGAGAAAGAATCATTAATTCAAGTGTCCAGTTGGGGGAGCTAAGAAGACTAAGGGGGAGGGTTGGCGATGCGAGTGTGTGTGTGTGAGTACCAGCGCGTACAAGAGTCGCAGTCCGTATGTTTCCTTTGTGGACATTGCAGGCTTTTTTTTTAAACATTTACGACAACAACTAAAGGCGGCGTCTTACCTCCCTTTTACTTTTTGCAAACACCCCCCTACAGTCATTATAATTCTATTCAGGGCAAAGACAAAGAGGAATGGAGAAAAAGGTCGACTGATCATGTGTGGTGTCCCAAAGATTCCACAGACAAAATGTCACTACGTGATAGGTAAAGATGAAGGGCCCAGCAAGTGGATGATTGGTCGCACCGTATAAGTTTCGGACTATCATTATATTATAATAAAAATATTGTAAGTATCAGCATGCTAATCAAGCTAATTCTTTCCTATATAGATTTCTATAAAGCCTTACCCATAACACAAGCAGGACAATTGCGTGTTGTTTCTTTGAGCAATGAATAGAACGTTTTATGCCTTTCAATTACACGTAGATCTAGCTATGAACTAAACCAGTTTATTTAATCACTAAGGAGGATCTTTTCCGCTATAGCAACTTAAAAGAAGGCATTTACTTTTACAAGATGTGTTCCAAAGTGGAACAGAAGGTACACGTTGTATATTGATCTGTACAGAGGCAGAGAAACTTGATCGTACGAGTCAAACATTTGGAACAAAAACAAACTTTCAATGAAAAACACATTAAGTAACATTTGAAACCTTCTTCCCTCCCCCCTCCCCAGTCCAAACTGACCAGCCTGGTACCATGACCAACATTTAACCATAGCCAGTCATCACCGAGGAGATCGATGAAGACCCCCAGCCAAAAATGACCTTCGGAGAATTCAGGGCTTTTTTTCTTCAGTTATTGCCCTTAGAATCGCCACCCCCAACAAGGATCATGTTATAGCGCTCCTGACCCCTACCCCCCTAAATCAGCCCCTTCTGTACGGCAATGTCCACTAGCACGTGCCGCCACCACCCTCTTTTCCCCCCACTTTCTTTCTTTGCGAATTCTTAATTTTCCCTTTAAGTCCACAAAGAAAGAAGTAAATTGAGAATGACCGTTAGACCAATATATTGGATGTGTGTGTATGTGTGTAAGAGAGATAGAGAGAGAGATAGTTGGTACCTCCTGTGTTTAGGTCCAATTTTTTGTTTTTGTTTTCCCATGCTTGATCTGAACAAACATCTTTAAAAGTGCATTACATTTAACATTATCAGGCAAACTTATTCGATTCATGTTCCCACCACTAAGTGAGTGTAACGTTTAGTTCTATATAAACATGTTGACTATAAATTGTCTCTTACAAACATATACAGAAATGGAATATTGTAGATATTACAAAATATTTTAAAATAACTTATTTAGATATGTGAATTTGTTGCTAGTGTTATACAGGGAGAGGGAGCTGGGTGAGTTTTAAAAAGAAATGTAGATAGTGGGTGAAATCATAGGAGGGAAGGAGGGTAGTGAGAGAAGAATGAAAGGAAATAGAGAAGAAAAGGAGGAGAGTGCGAGAAAGTAAGAATACATATAGAGAAAATTAAGGAATAAGAGAGAATCGCATTACAAATATCAAGAGAGAGAGAGAGAGAGAGAGAGGGAGAGAGAGAGAGGAGGGGGAGAGAGATAAAATAGTCACCTCCGTCTCTGCCACTTAGAAGTAACATTAAAATTATACGTTTGAGTAATCATTACAATATGTTTAATGAATCACTTAAAATAAGACAATGTAATAATAAAAATATGCCACACTTTTTACTTTTAATTCACATTATGATCTTATATCTGTAGACCGTAATAATGACATAACAAACAAGTATTTTTTTTAATCAATAGTAAGTAGTTTTCATTTTGGAGATGCTTCTCCAGCTTTCAACTTAGCGACGAGAACAAATCAAATGTACCCTCATTCTCCTCATTAGACAAGTCAAAGAGTAAAACAAAAACAAAAATTTTCCCTTTCAGACCTTGCGATCTATGTTTCTGTTTCTTTGGACAACGGTTTAAAAGCAGGCTTTCAGGTGGCCAGCACCAACCGCC
>JADKLZ010026445.1:0-11505 GCA_021533235.1 Biomphalaria straminea | reverse complement strand
ATCGTTTATGTAAATTAGAAATAGTAGTGGACCTAAGACTGTTCCTTAGGGTACACCTGAGTTTACTGTTATTGGTGTTGATTTAGAACCATCTTTCTGTATGGTCGACGCTATTTCCCACACCACCAATCTCTGATTAAGCTGAAATTTTGTACAATTATCTCTTTTAGCTGATAACACATGAATCACTTAAAACAAATTGTCAAATTTGTATTGGTAATTAATTATTTTAATTGGAATATAACCGTCAAACTTAGGTTTTCTCACTGTGGCCAACGAGGTAGTAATTAGTATCTTAGCGATATTCATCAACTGTTAAATTTCTAGGAAACTACTTAGAGATGGTCTTTTTTTTTTTTGGATATCCGTGTCCAGATTCCACCCAAGTTCCCTAATTCATTTTTTTGACTTGAATAGAGAAATGTAAAAAAAAAAAAAATGGTTGATTTTTATTTTTAAACCGCTTACCTCAACATAATATGTCTGGTGGGTGGGTCAGACTCGCGGCAAGAGGCCGTGTACACTAAGACCCCCGCCAATTTTCTTTTCTATACCAGGCTAACCGTGCAGGACACGCCATTTATGTAACCTGCCCCTTGAGGAACAGCGCCTGGATTGTGACATGGTTGTGGAAGCTTTTCTACAACTCCGCACAGTGCAATGAGGATGCTTTCGAACCCCCTTAGGCACTTCCACGAGAGTCTTGTTTTGCTACCCTTTAGCCTAATCGTTTCCTCCTACGATCGTTTCCACCCGGACCTAGATCTAGAAATAGTTCTCTAGCCAAATTTAAATTTCTTTTTTTTTTTACTTTGAAAAATTATATTATATAAACTGTTGTATATATTTTGAAATATGCAGTTTATTGTAACTCCTTATATTCTCTACACCGGAAACATAGAAACAGGCAGTTATCGACATAGATAAAAATCTCCTGATAGCAGAGTTATACAAAGGGCCATTTCAATTTTTGATACATGCAATACAGGCAGTGTCGACTTAAAAAAAAAAAATCACCTATCGTATTTGACCTCCTAGAGTTCTATAAGCTTCATCAGCCAAACTGTTAGAGGTTAAGTAGCCCGCTTTGTGCATAGAATTTTCCGGCTGGCCATGGTTTTGGTATCTTATCTTATACAATACAGACGTTACTTCAAAAAATTACGTCCTACGCGTCATGCATTCAGTCATGCATAGTAACCAATGACTTAAAATCTGCCAAGTCACTGGTTTTCCTGGCTAGCTCAGGCAATCCATTGGCGTTGGCTTTGGCCATTCTTAGCAACCATAATTCACCATACGTTTAAAACACGATTTACCTTTTTTATATTTAAAATAATACATTTTTATACGTAGTTTAAATAATTTTCATACACACAAATATATAAACTTCTATATGGCTCTGAGACATGGACACTATATAAAAAACAGCTATGACTTTTGAGCGCTTTCACCAAAGATACTTGCGCTCCATCATGGACATACGATGCCAGGACCGCACTACAAACAGCAATGTCCTTGCAAACGCCGGTATGGATAGTATAGATGAACTTCTTATGGTCCGATAGCTACGCTGGGCAGGGCACGTATCTCGTATGGGAGATGAACGTATGTCAAAGGCAGTCTTTTTTGGTGAGCTAAAAGGTGGTCGACGTAACAGAGGCCCCCCACGGAAACGCTTCAAAGACCAGCTTAGGCGTCAACTTTCCTTGGCTGACATAGAAGAGAGCACCTGGCTGCATGCAGCGTCGGAACGGGACAGCTGGAGGTCACTCAGGCCGCGGGATACATATTTGAGACCAAAAGAAAATCTGCTGCCGAGGACAAACGCAGACGACGAAAACAAAATCTAAATCAACTACCTGCAGACAAAAGTTTTTTGTTTTTTTTTCACTGTATGTGGCAAAATATATAGGTCGCAGCTGGGGCTGCACAGCCATGCGAAATACTGCATTTCTCAATAATCTTATTTTTCATACATAAAATAAATAATTATTATACATAAAATAAATGATTTTAATACATAAAATAAAAGATTTTAATACATAAAATGAAATAATTTCTATGCAGAAAATGAATAACTTAATACATTATATAAATAAATTTAAATGAAATAGTTTTTATACATACAATCAATAATTTTGAGCGTGACGTGCCTAAAACTGATAATATAATTAGTGTGAATAGATATTGTCTGGAATCACATTCCCCTATATTTTGCTTTGTATAAGTATATTGTTTACAAAAAACATAAGGGCACATTCCACCGTAACTTCGGCACTATTTATACAGATGAAGAAAGTAGTGTTATTGTTATGATCTTGTTAAAACGTTGTAATGCTCTTTACATTGTCATTTTTTCATTTCTTCTATTAGCATTTATGACATTGATTTCCGATTTAAAAGTGGTTATGCTGCCTCCTAATACAACCGGGGATCTTCGTACCTCAGCCGTGGCTACCTTCTGCAGGCCTGTACCGACTGCAGCCAACGTAGTGGACGTTCACTGCAGAGAAACGTCGGACCTTGTGGGTGCACTCCTCTTACAAGGGGATGTTGTCGGCTTACTCTGCTCTGTCTACCTCAGCAAAGGTAATACTTACTGTAGACTAGTCACAAGATCTAAAAAAAATAATTATAGACCTAGATTCCAGTCTATTGGCTATAAATCTAATAGATCTAGTCATTGTATTTGTAGATCTAAATTTTAGTTCTACTATTTTTAGAAATTCTAGTACCTAGATCTAAAATGACAAGATCTATATAGTTCGTCCATCGTGGTTCGATGATGACCACTTTGTCATCCAGTGGGCTGAGGGCTTTGCACTGGGGTTTTGTGCCTCCTCATGTGGCTGGTGAGACCTATGCGAGCCCGGAATGTTCGGCCGCACTCTGGGCAGGTAATTCCAGCTGGAACTAGTGTCGTTTGCCTTGCTTTCCTTCTCTGGCGTTTTTCTTTCGCAAGCATTGTTCTTTTTTCCTCAGCAACCTGTGCGCCGGATCTCACAGCGCGGCGCCATGATACTCTGTCATGTGCCTCTGTCTCCCAGGTGCCTGGGTCAATGTTGAACTCCTTTAGAGAAGTTTTGAGGATGTCTTTGTAGCGCTTTTTTTGACCACCTTGGGAGCGCTTACCTTCTCTTAATTGGCCATACATGAGACGTTTTGGGATGCGGTGGTCCTCCATCCTGCTCACGTGTCCTGCCCATCGCAGCTGGGACTGCATCAGGATTGTGTGGATGCTTTTCAAACCCGCTCTTTGAAGGACTTCAGTATCTGGCATTCTGTCTTGCCATTTGACATTTAGTATTTTTCTTAGACATGTCATGTGAAAGTGATTTAGTTTCTTGGCATGTCTTCTGTATACTGTCCATGTTTCTGAGGCATAGAGCAATGTAGGTAGGATGACGGCTCGGTAGACACCTAGCTTAGTGTTTGTGGTGATACCACGTCTGTTCCAGACATTATTTGATAGTCTGCCATATGATGCACTGGCCTTGGCGATGCGAAGGTCGATTTCGTTATCGATATTTCCATTTCTGGAGAGTGTGCTGCCAAGATATGTGAATTTGTCCACTGCATTTATATCGTGTCCATTTATAGTGATGCTTGGATCCGATTAGGCTTTCCCAGGAGCAGGTAAATATAAGACTTCAGTCTTATTTGTGTTAATGGTAAGGCCAAAGTCTGAGCATGCTCTTGAGAAGTCACTGACGATGCTTTGTCTTCAGAGCAGGCATTTAGGGCGCAGTCGTCAGCAAATAGCAAGTCTCTGATTACTGCTGAATTTGTTTTTGATTTTGCTTTGAGCCGCCTCGGGTTGAATAGGCCACCATCAAATCTGTATGTTATATTTATTCCTTTGTTTTCTCTATCCGTGAATGCATCTGTCAGCATAGCGGAGAACATGATACTGAACAGTGTAGGTGCTAGGACACAGCCTTGTTTTACCCCGTTTGATACTTCGAAGGGCTCTGATGGTTCACCACTTTCTTGGACACGGGCCTTCATGCCATCGTGGAATAGTCTCACCAAGATCTAATATATTCCAAACAGGCTATAATCGAAATCTAGAAGGACTATTTCTATATAGGCGAGTATCTAGAACTAATCTGTTCAGAAGATGTAGATATAGCATTAGAAGATGAATTGATCAACAGAAATGATTAATAACGCAAGAACACCCTTTCGTATCTTGAATAATACTCAAAAAAAAAAAAAGGAGAGATGATTATGTACAACACGTAACGCATCTAGTCATGCATGTTACCCAATGACTAAAATTCTGCCTAATCATTGATTTTCCTGGGTATCTTAGTTCTTACTTTACATGTTTGATCTTAAAATTACTAGATCTAGACTAATCTGATCATGATTAGGTCTAGTATTGGTATGTCTACATTATGCTGTTCGAGTACGATCCGTTTCTTTGTGTGCAGTGGCGTAGCTAAGGGGGGGAGGGAAGGGGAGCTTTTGAAAATCCCCCCGGGCCCCCACTTAGGGGGGCCCCCAAACAGGTGTCCGAACTTTGTTTGTAAATACATAAATTAATATATTTGATTGGCAAATAGTGTCAACAGGTGTCTTTTTTTTTCAACATTTATGGATTAAATTTATAACAAAGACTAAATCTAGATCTAGATCTATCAGTACGTTGACTTTGTTGACATTTTTAAAAACATTTTTCCGACAGAGAAAAGTTTAAAGTTAGTTTTACATTTTAAACTGCAATTCTTTAATAGATTTGTTGCCGATTTATTTTTCTTTCAAAAGAGATCAAATGTGTGCTTGAGGAAAAACTAATAATAGTACTCTCTTTGTTGCCACGAACAGGGGCGTCCTTAGCAGTGCAAGGGGGGGGGGGCCTGGGCGAGTGTCATTTGCGGAGCCCTGAGCCGTAAAGATAAACTATGTATACCTTTCCACATTACGCTAACCGGCTAATCCGTCTCTTACGCTTTAACAATAACAAGACAGTATTTCCGCTGTGGGCTTTCCTTATTTTTGTTACAAAACATAGAACATTGCGTAGCCCTTGTTGGCTTACTATTGGCCGCGCTAAATGCTATATTTATACTGTATTGTAATTGTTCTGCATAAAGAAAATTCTTTCAACTTAAAAAAGTTTAAAAATTATTCCCATGGCCATAGCCTATTGGGAAAAAAACCCCACATAGGCGGAAGCAACCAATCCAGATATTTTATTTCGTAAATTAACATCGACATCCATTCGGATTTTATTAGGAAAATAAGTGGTGATCAAGTTTGGAACAAAAAAAAAATCTCCCATCGCGAGGCACTCCTCAAGCGCGGGGCCCGTGGCGGCTGCCCAACTTGCCACCCCCTAAGGCCGCTACTGGCCACGAATAAAACTGTATGGTATATAACGAATTCCAGTATAACAGATCCAATAGTTATTGTTACTAATTCTAGAATTGTGCATTATTCGGGTCAACCAGGGTGGGGCTACAAATCAGCGTAACGCATTGGTTAAACATATGATAACACAGCCACAATGAGTGGCCGTCTGTCTGGCCTGAGGATACGTCTGTTAGGCATAAATCCAAAAGCAATATTTCTAAACTTTGAACTGCAGCTTTTCATACTGCTAAAATAGATACAACAATTGTCACCTTTTTCGGAACTGTAAAGACTTTTTTTTTCAAAATTAACCCCAGAGATCCTTCCTTTTATTAATTTATTATCACATCCTTCCTTTTAAAGTTCTTAAGACTGATATCTACTAGGAACTTTAACAATTCGACCACTTCTGGTTGTCTTGACTGGCACAACAGATTCTATAGACCTTGGTCTATAACTGTCTGTTTCGTTTGTTCTAACAGTTTACTGTTCGTTGCCTTCATCGTTATCATAGTACCCAGAGATATCTTCATCGAAACTATTGTTCAAAAAGCGTTTATTTCTTATGTATGTTTTTGCATCGTTTGTTGATGATGTAAGATATGCCATGGTTTCAATAGTTTGAGATCAGCAGTGGTTATGCTTATCGGAGTATTTCTATACTCGAAAATAGCAAGATATGGATCCTTCCCACTTGTGTATACTCTGAATCCTTTTACTTTCACACAAAACATAAACAATAAATAAATTGAAACCCATTCATGCTTTCTGCCGAATGATGAGAAACGGACGAAGCTGATCACCCAATCCAACGAAAAAGCAAAAGAAGGTAGTGAATACTATGGACTCCCTGTAATCAAAACAACCAGAAGAAAGAAAAGACTTTATGGGAAATTGAGTTCTAATGTAGGACTATGAATAAAACTGCAATTTAAACGTGTTGCGACAGAAGTGCTGGTCAGATTTCATTTGGGGATGAAGGACAGATTACAAAGGCTGGGAAAAAAATGGATACCTTTGGGTTTCTCCTTAAACCAAGACACCTGTTGGATGATGACACTGTGATAACTGTGTTACTTTTTCCTGTTTGTATGATGAAATAAATGGCAAATCGCTTGTTCAATGATGTGATTGAAGAACGAGCAGTTTTCATCAACAAACCAGTAATACAATCCACACTAGACATAATGCGGAAACAGGCTTCATATCCTATACTCTTAAGCGAGCAATTCTTGTATATATATATATATATATTTATTTATAAATTTTATTTCGAAAACGGCTCTAACGATTTTCTTTAAAATTTCAAGGTATGTGCGTATTAGTGAGAAAAAAATTCTTTACTCATTGGCCACATCGGGAAAACTGGAGTTCGACCGTTATTTCGATATGAAAATGTCTCAATTTAATTTTGGTCAGAATAATTTATGAATGAAATGGAAAATTTATGAATGAAAGTTTTCCATGACGTAAACGGGAAAAACGCTGCTTACGTCACTAAGCTTACCTTACTACAATGCAAACAAGAACGAGTTTTAAAGTATCAATGGACCTAATTAAACATTTGCACACCATCTTATTGAAGATTGATTTATTATAGAACTATGGAAGGAAAGTAATGAAATTAAATGTACCGATGTATGATTAGTTATTGCGTTTTAAGTGCTTAATAAATTGTTTACACTTTAATTGCGTAGAGCGGTGTAGATTCCTCATTAATCTTCGGATTTGATGTCAAGCCTTATTATAATTATAATTTTGCTGGTAAAATTATGACCATGTGTTCATGCTTCAGTGTCTAATGTCCCGTACCAAAACAAAGGAAATGGTGATTACACAGCTGCTCTACTGCTCCTTACTTTCTCACACTGAACAAGATATCTAAACTTGGGGTTACCGTTAGGGCGTGGTGACGAAAGGCCCAGGAGATATATGAATGGAGGGATGTGTAAGAGCAGGCCATATCTTTCCATGGGCTGTAGCACCAGTAGCAGTAGTATATTACCTTTCTTAGTATAAATTATTTAACCGAGCAAGGCTCGGCCACCTGATATTGGTAATTACGTGTGCTCAAACCTTGCAACCTCCTCTGAATACCACTAACTCAGGCCACTTCCTTTGCGTCATTCTCAAAGCTCAAGTTCATCAAAAACTATCCCAGGAGCACAATGACGCAAGAAAGGTTTTATCATGACTTTAATGTCAGTGAAGTCACAAATACTAGAAAGTATCGATGTAGATGATGTTGTAGATGTCTTTGCTGCACGACGTGAAGCGATATGAATTGAGATTTGTCACTTTTGCATTATTTATCTTATAAACAACGGTATTATTCATTAAAAGAGTCTTAATGATTATTTCTTTGCTAAGTTTACTGATATACTGAACCAATTTGATCTTGCGCTTATATATTTTCTGCGTACATTATGTCATGACATATGTCGAAAGTCAAAATGCAAGGGGCTCCCAAAGGGGTCGATCCCCCCGGGCCCCCGAATCCCTAGCTACGCCCCTGTTTATGTGATATTACCGTATAGTTAATAATAAATCTGCACCTCTAATCTGTCAGAAGCTAAGCCATTGTATTGATAGTTTATACATATATTTTCGTCAAATTGTTTATACTGTACAGACGAGACTCGGTTGAGTTGATTTGGGAAAGATATTTACTCGAGCTCATTTTGAAAACATTATTGTCATGACAATAATGACCGATCTGAAAACAATTACTAAGATAAAATAATATAATTTTTATTGATCCAATCTAATGGGAATTCAGTTTGATTACAATTGACAACCTCAGGGTAACTACTGTACAAAAACAATATTGATGAAAAATTCGAACAACATTCACACACAAAACACATACACAATATGTGTATTGTATTCCAATACTAATTGGAAGTATTGCTATTATGTTGTTATCTTTAAATGCCAGTGCACATGGCCATTATAATAGAAAGTCTCTTTAAGTCTCCTAAAGTCTACTGTCTAGAATACAAAGAAACATATTATCTTGACTGTAAAGCTATTGACTTATGATTAGCCTGGAAGAGAGTCTTTGCGATGTAACTTCTCAAATGGCTACGTTCTGACATTTATATTGTAGTTAGCATATTCAGTATGGCTTTAGTACGAAACATCTGATAGAAAATCTCCAGGTAGGTTAGAGGTACCTCGGAGCGTGACTGATCAACTCCACTTTCATCTTGACATTAGTTTGATGGAACGTTGGGGCACCACGCAAGATTCGCCGACCGTCTTTCTCCGTTCCTGTCTTGTTGCGTCGAATAGAACCTCTTCCAATCGCATTCGTTTATGTTGTCTTCTTATCACTTTCTCTGTCTGCCTCTTCTTCTTTTTCCTGGTACTATTCCCTGAAGGAAGGTCCTGGCCAGTCCTAAATACCTTGTACTATGGCATTGAGTCTTAGTTTGCATTTTTTTTTTACAATAGATAGCCGGGCATCGTGGGGTCCAATCGCTGTAGTAACCCTGTCTCTAATCTCTTTGTTTGTGATTCGGTCTTTCAAGACTTCCTCCTTCTCATTTTTATATTAGAGCATGCAGATAACTAGAGCAAAATATGAAATGAACTGCTCAACGGTTTCCAAATCAGGGAGCTCTCTATAAAGGCTGATAGTGATATGTTAAATGCTAATTGTGGTGGCCCCTACCAGGCGCGGGGCCCAATTTGGAGCACGTTAAAATCCGCCATAGTCTGTTTCTGTGCATCAAGATATGTTTGATACCATAAAAACATGTTACCGTGTCTCTAACACTTTTATAATTTAAACTAGCTTTAACAATCCTTTTATTCATTCCTCAAACTCCATTTGAGTGAGGGTTGGGAGGCTCAAATCCTCTCTTACAAAAGCCCTGGACAGAAAGCCTGCTATCTTCCAAAGTGCGTAGGTCGAGAATTTTTGGTTTCCCAGACCTGTCGAGGTGGAAATCAGCAAGTCTGGCGCAGTCAAACAGAATATGAGGCACGGTTTCCTCTTCTTCCCCGCATCGGGGGCACCGTGAATCAAAATTTGGCTATAAGTGTGAGAAATATGAGCCGACAGGACAATGGCCTGTCTTGGACTATGCTATAATAGCTTGGTCAGGCCTAGACAGCCTCCACCACGGCGAATTTTTAACGAAAATGTATAATTGCTAACAAGTTTTTGTTTCAATTATGGACCCCTGACCCTCATATTTAAAGTCTGATCCTCTACCGACTGTGCATTCCGAGTGGTTTTAATATGAGAAGAAATAACGCTAAAAAAATAAAGATCTTGAGTCAAAGTCTGTTTTTTGTTTGTTTGTTGTTTTTTTTGTTTATTTTTAAAAGACGATAATTTCAAAAGTACAAGATTATACCATGGAGAAAGAACATTTTTATTCCAATAAAATGTTTCAGTATTTACAACAGCCTGATAACAAACTCGAAAATTTAAATGCTGCTTTATTCTTTAGTCTGGTATTTTTGTTTGTTATGTAGGTAGAAATGTTGCTCTCCTGCAAAAAGCCAACGCCACTTCAGTGTTCACGATCTACAACCCCGACAACGCCGTGGATGGAAACCTGGGACTAGACTCATTCAATGCTCAAGATTGCTATCACTCCTCTATTTCGGACAATAGACCCACACTATCGATCGAGTTTAACAGTTCAGTGAATATTTTTCAATTTGTCATTTACAATCGAAAAGGTACGTGTTTGCTTTTCGCCTCTTAAAAATTCAGGTACTAAGAGCTATCATTTAAGAACTAAGTGTTGTTATTTAAGTACTTAAGTGTTGTCATTTAAGTACTAAAGTGTTGTCATTGAAATATAAAGTGTTGTCATTGAAATATAAAGTGTTGTCATTTATGTAATAAATGTTGTCATTTAAGTACTAAGTGTTATCATTTGTAAGTACTAAGTGTTGTCATTTAAGTACTAAGTGTTGCCATTTAAGTACTAAGTGTTGCCATTTAAGTACTAAGTGATGTCATTTAAGTAATTAGTGTTGATATTAACTGCTAAGTGTTGATATGGAAGTGATAAATATTCTATTTGAAGCACTAAGTTTTGTCATTTAAAGTATGAAGTGTTTTCTTTTAAAACTAATTGCAGTCATTTCAGTATGAAATGTTTTCTTTGCATTAAAACAATAAATTTAATTCTTATAGCGAGCAATGATGGGTCGAAACTAATATTAACATTATTAAAAACTTATCAGTAACACTTATAGTTAATTATTTTTTGTTAGAGATAAATTATTATTTTAAAATTGTGTGTTTATGCTGCACTAGTTTAGCTTACGATGTAATAAATAAATAAAAATATGATCATTTTTAAACACATTTCTGATGTTCACATTGGGTTGCAGGGAAACCAAAATATTTACGAATAATTTCTTCAGTAAAAAGAATGTAACCATTGGAGGCCCAACATATGTACAGTTGTACTTAAATCACCCTGTGAAATTCAGAAACTGTGGTCGAAAATGGAAGTATTTTTAGCTTTTCCATCAATATACCTGGTCAACTTAGATTTAGTAAACTTATATGTATGCGAAAAAATAGACTGGACTAAATGTCTAAAGGAGATCTTCGCCTTAGTTTGGCTAATATACAGCTTAACATTTCTATTTACTTCATTTAATTTTGATTGAATTCAGCATTACTAATACATATGTATAAAATAAAAAGAAATTTCCAATGAAACCTACGAATAGTAGGCCCTAATATTCAGTAACTTAAAAACTATTCAAATGATTTAAACAAGGTCCACTTAGTGACATCCACACAATGAATATAGACCGCAACACTGCATAGGTACTTTAAAAACAATGTTACAGAAGCAAAATTTTCAAGATATTTGTCAGGCATCTGTTGATGAAGGTCTGCACTTTTTGTTATCGCTTCAGTTGTTCTCGATGTTTCAGAACCATACAGTAGCTTTGACATTAGAGTTCAAGGTTGTTTTTAGTCTTGTTTGAGATGTGATATCCAGATTGGTTTTAGCTGAGTAAATGCCTGACATGCTAGATTTATACGACGTTTAATGTCTTCATCTGTTCTTATCTTCTTATCTTATACATTACAGACGTTACTTCAAAAAAGAAGATGATTACGTCCTACGCGTCATGCATTTAGTCATGCATATTAAC
>JADKLZ010026442.1:0-15307 GCA_021533235.1 Biomphalaria straminea | reverse complement strand
CCCCCCCCCCCCCCAAAACCCTCCCCGAAAAAAAATCCTGGCTACGCCCATGATACATGGATGATTTAAAGCTCTATGCTGAGAACGAGCAAAAGTTGCACACCTTAATCAAAACGGTTAAACGCTTTAGTGATGACATCTGCATGTCTTTTGGATTGGATAGGCCTAAGTGCGGTATAATAAGCGTAATAAAGGGCAAGGCAGCCAACACTAACATTGCATGTGAAGGAATCGAGGAACTTGACTCTGCCTCCCTTTATAAATATCTTGGGATAAACCAGAATGCCAAGATAAACCATAAAAAATTAAAAGAGGACTTTCTTGGTAAATACAAGCAAAGAATTAACAAAATCCTCAATACAAAACTGTCTGGCGGTAACCTCATCACTGCAATAAATAGTTTGGCCGTCCCAGTGCTCCTATACACTTTCGGCGTCATCAAATGGACTGACACCGACCTACACGACATTGACAGGCTCACGAGGAAATTATTAACCAAATTTCGATGCCTACATCCCAAGTCCTCCACCATAAGGTTATACCTGCCCAGAAAGGATGGAGGCCGTGGATTGCAGAACATCTTCAAACTGTGTAAGATGCAAGTATCAAAAATACGATCAAAACTGCACGCCTCCAGCAACGAACTAATTTCCTTCCTACGCAGGTACGACTCCGATGCGACCCCTCTGAACCTACACAATGTTGATGTTAATATCGGGCTCGACGACGCAGGGCATGAGATTCGTCAATGGGAAGAAAAAACACTCCACGGAAAATTCCCGGCTTTATTACATGGGGACAACATTGACAAGACCGCTTCCTTAGCGTGGCTCAAAGCAGGTCATCTCTACCCTGAAACTGAAGGCTTTGTTACAGCAATACAGGACAGAGTAATTAGGACAAAAAATTACGAGAAACATATCCTAAAACTCAATATTGTTGATAAATGCCGAAAATGTGGAAATGTTGGTGAGTCAATTGAACACATAATGGCAGGATGTTCAGCCCTATCGGAATCTGCCTACTTAGGTCGCCATAACCAAGTTGCAAAGCTAATACACCAGCACTTGGCTTTGACACACAATTTGATCGGGAAGGATACTCCTCCTTATTACAAATACTCACCACAAGAGGTTCTCGAATCTACTGATTATCTGCTGTACTGGGATAGACCTATTTTGACCGACAAAACAGTTGATTTTAATCGCCCTGATCTGCTGCTCATCGATAAAAAGGAAAAAGTCGCTACCATTATCGACATTGCAGTACCACTATCTCACAACTTAAGAAAAACTGAGTTAGAAAAACAACGAAAATATGGGAACCTAGGCTTGGAGATTAAGCGTCTATGGAAGCTATCTAAAACAACAATATACCCCATTGTCATATCAACCGAGGGGATAATAACAACTGACCTCACAGATACTTTCAAGGCCCTTGGCATTCCCAGGAACATTCTCGTTGCCTGTCAGAGGGCGGTACTGCTGCAGACCTGCCACATCACCAGAAAATTCCTCAGTGGAAACTGATAAAGGGACTACAATGAATTTTGTTTCCCTTTAACGAAACTCGACCCTGGCTGCGCCAGAGAAAGAATACTCGTTCTTTTATCATAATAATAATAATCTTTATTGTCCGTAAGGAAATTTGTCAAACAATTTGTGCATTATATAAATATAGATCTAAATCTAGCTCGAGCTCTTTAACAAATCAAAAGTGATATTCTGCTAGTGGATAGCAACCTAAATCTAATATGCATATCTAAAGGTTTATCGGCTCTTAGTTGGAGTTGGAAAACTACCTTCTACTGTAGATGGCTCGTAATCGTAAAGTTCATTTGACAGTTTGCAAAGACGAATTTATTTTCTAATACAAAATCTTAAATTTTCACTCATTAGTCTTGTCCCTACACAGACTAGGCCCCTCGAAATTCGTTTCGCATAAGGCCCCGCAACCTGTAGGACCGGCCCTGCATAATATGTGGTTCATATTTAAAATTGTTCAAGATATACTTAATGTGTTACTAAATGATCTAGAGCAAATAAAAGAACATCAAATGAGAACTCGTGGAGAATACATTAAGTGGTTAACTTTGACACTTGCTTTAAACAACCAATTTTACTTCCACATGCTATTGGTGGAAACATCATTTGGTCTGCCCTCATTTGATCTATTAGCGTAGCAAAGTCTCCCTGGGCTCGGCTTCAGGAATACATTTCACTTCCTCCATTGAGTTAAATGTGACTGGACCCAAACTGAGGCATACTGTATCTAATGAGAGACTAAATCTCCAAGGAAACAAGACAGACGTCACTCTGAGTGCATGTGCCATGGGGTAACGAGAACGAGGTCCTCTAGCTTCGATTCATTTTAAAAATCAATGTCGAATTGGGAGTCGAACACTTAGTGAGTTTGTGACAAAGCATCGCATGAGGTTTGAGGGACATGTTCTACGACAAAATGAGCTACTGCATGACAAGAGTTGCGATGACATGGAGGCCAATACGAGGAAAGCGCACACCGAGACGTCCTAGTATAACTTGACGCCACACTTTCATGGAGGACCTTAGAGCAGTGGACACCAGGTGGGATGAAGCTTCAGACATCTTCAGAGATCTTTGTGGAGACAGCTTGCCGCCCAATGCGCCGAACGCCACAGGAGGACCTGTCGAATTCAGCTTTCAAGGAATAATTTCATCCAATAATCTACATCAAATAAAACCTGTTAAGTGGACAAAACACGTGCAACTTTACGAAGTTGGATATTGTTACCTCACATACAGGACGATGCGCAGTCAATGCAATGGTCTAAAGACTAAGTTAGACAAGGATTATGACACAGTAAACGAATTAATTTCACTGTTGATTCATAGCACAAATTCATGTTTCTTAACTGGTGACAAGTTACTGTAATATGAATGAAAAAACAAACAATTAAAAAAAAGCAGTATAATTATATCTAATAAAGTAATTTCAAGTTGTTTATATATTCTTCTTCTTATTATTATGTTATTATATTATATACATACTTTATCAAAAACGAGTAGTCATTTTCTGGCACTGCCTGGGTCGAGTTTCGTTAAAGATAAATAAAATTCATTGTAGTCTCTTCATCAGTGTCCACTGAGGAATTTTCTGGTGATGTGAGCCCAATTTCCGCTGCAGAAATAATGTCGAACGTGGCTCCTCTAAACTTGAGGAGAGAGCGCGCCGTGCTAACAGCCCTGGAACGCTATAAAAGGGGCGAACCAGGGCTACCGACTCATACCCTAGTCACTCAGTGGAGAGCGAAACGTAGGATCAAACGGCAATCTTTTATGCACGTCGCGGAAAATTTGAGTGCACAAGCTGGGCTCTCCACTGATCGAGTCCCCATTAGAAGGATAATCACGTGCCCGCCCTGGAGGAGACTGCCCACCCCTCCCATAAATTTCACCTCCAAGGGATGGAGGGGGCCACAAAACGACATATACCCCCGGATTTACTTAGGCAAATGGCATTGGCCACCTAAAGACTTACCCTCCCAATGCCATATTCTGCTACACAGATGGGTCAGTCCTGAAGGATCCCGTTAGAGCTGGGTATGGGGCCTATATCAGTTACCCAGACACTGAACCAGACAGGCTGTCAGGCACATGTGGCCTCGCTGCATGTAGTTTTGACGCCGAAATCACGGCAATAAATGTAACCCTAAAACAAATACTCCAAAAGTTACGTGAAAAGACAACCGTTGCGACTACCGTTGTAATGGTTACCGATTCACTGTCCTGCCTCCAAGCCATGGCCAGCTTAGGGGGAAAATCCGATATGGTTGAAGAGGCATTAGGCGCCGCAAATAACATCCGCCTACTTATTGGAGTTGTCACTTATATGCAGTGGGTGCCCTCGCACTGCGGCGTGAGGGGCAATGCCGCGGCAGACGCTCTGGCACGACAAGGAGCGCTGGCCGTACCCACTTTCGAAGCACCATGTACGTTTCAACAGGCCACGACCCAAATCCGAGAGTGGGTACATGAACCATGGTTGAAATCCTGGGATGAGTCCAAAAATGCCAGGGGAGTCTGGCAGCACATGCGCAGCCCAGATCGAGGAGACCCGTGGTGGAGGCTAAAACGGTCGGAACAGACAACAATTGCACAGTGGCGTACTGGACACTGTCCCATAGGTGCGTATTTCGCCCGGTTCCGGCCAAATTTTGATGCCCGTTGCCGACACTGCGGGGATTCAGAAGAAACGGTGGTGCACGTCTTGCAAGAGTGTCCGCAGCTCCGCGAGCTGCGGGGAGACGTATCCGGTGAGCAACTAACTTTGTATGGAAGCTTTGAGGCACTACGCCACACAGCAGAGTTCATTTCCAGGGCACTACGGGAGACCTGAGGTCTCCCTGCCCTGTTTTTCATTTGGAGTTCATCTCAGGTGATGTGGCAGGTCTGCAACAGTACCGCCCTCTGACAGACAACGAGAATCTTCTTAGAAATGTTAAGGGTATAGAGGTTATCTGCGAGGTCAGTTGTCGCTAACCCCTCGGTTGATAAAACATTTAACAAATGGGGTATATTATTATTTTAGAAAGCTTCCATAAACACTTTATCTCCAGGCCTAGGTTCCCATATTGTTTACGCTTTTATTTCAGTATATTCTATATTATGAGGCAGTGGTAGTGCGATGTCAATAATGGTAGCGGCTTTTTTTTTTCTTTTTTATCAATAAGCAGCAGATCAGGGTGATTAAAATCTACAATTTTGTTAGTCAAAATAAGCCAATCCCAAGTGTAATAAATGGTCAGTAGACTCGAGAACTTCCTGTGGCGAGTATTTGTAATAACACTTATTCAATCTCTTTGATCAAGCTATGTGTCAAAGCCAGGTGTATTAAGTTATTACTTGGTTATGGCGACATTGGTAGGTAGATTCTGATATATATGAATACTAGACTGGAAACCGGAAGTAAATCCTTATCCGCGAATGATCGATTCACAGGTCTATCTATGTATAGATTTTATGTACGCAAACTCTTTTTTCATGCTCTAGAGGGAGTCGCCCCAAATAATCTTTTCTGTCTTAGAAAAGTAATGATCTTTAGTTTTGAAAGTTCAGAAATAATGGAATATCATTTCACGGATATTCACGCAAATATATGAAACAAAGCTATTTCCTGTTTGTTTCCATTGAGATATTGTTTCAAAAATCCTAGATGGAAATAATTCATGTTGATTTAAATCATCCTATGTTTATTTAAATAGATTGAGTACCTAGATCTTTCTAGATTATATATCTAAAAATTGCAAACTAATAATTATGAGACGATGGTACTCTTATTTTTGATGTTCAATTACAAGATCTAGATCTAAAAATTAAATTACATAGGTTATGATTGAAAACAAAACTTTACTTCTATCAGCTACTCTACAAAACAACACCTTGATCCAACTTAATAAAACTTTCTCAAGACCTTTTTTTGTGGTATTAAAAATTGTCCATGTTATGTTGACGTATGACATATATTATTATTGTTATTGTTACGAAATCTAGCTTTAGAATTTAATGACACGCTTTACTGACATTCAAGAGTAACATTCCTTTTAAAGGTTTCATACTAGAGTTAACTAGAGTAATAAGATTTAAATCTATTTCCTACTTTGAACATTCGGTAAATGTATCAGAAAAATGAAGAACACTAAATATACAGCATGTATCCCTTAGTTTGTTGGGCCAGCAAGAGTTGTCTTTCCCCATTCCTCTCTGTCTTTTGCCTTAGTTACAACCTATTTCAGTGGCAGGCCTGTCCATTCTTTGATGTTGTCTTCTCCTCGCTTTCTCTGTCTACCTCTTTTTCCTGGTACTGTTCCTTGAAGGAAGGTCTTTGCGAGCCCTGTAGACTTTGTAATATGGCCATAGAGTTTTAGTTTGCGTGTTTTTTTATATTATAGTTGGCAGGTCGTCATGGGGTCCAATCGTTAAGGTAACGCTGTCTCTCTCTTCGTTCGTGATGCGGTCTTTAAAAGTGGTACCTAGGATCCTTCTGTGGCATCTCAATTCCATTGCTAGGATTCTCCTCTTATCTTATCTTATATAATACAGACGTTACTTCAAAAAAAGAAGATGATTACGTCCTACGCGTCATGCATTCAGTCATGCATATTTACCAGTGACTTAAATTCTGCCAAGTCACTGGTTTTCCTGGCTAGCTCAGGCAAACCATTCCATGCTCTAATGGCACTAGGGAAGAAAGAGCATTTGTACAGATTTGTCCTAGCATATGGGACGAGGAATGTGCCTTTATCTTTGTGTCTTTCTGAGTATTTTATTCAGTTTTGTTTTTGTATTTGGAGATTATGGTTCAGTGTTTTGTGTAGAATTGCTACTTTACTCTTAAGTCTTCTATCCTGAAGGCTTTCTAAATTTAGTGATTTTACTAAAGGTGTTACTCTAGTGAAATGTGAATATTCGTTTGTTATGAATCTCACTGCTCTATTTTGTGTCTGTTCTAGTTTCTTAATGTTTTCTTGAGTTGAGGGGTCCCAAACAGAGGATGCATATTCTATTATTGGCCTAACCAAGGTTAAATAGCATTTTAGTTTTATGTTCTTATTTGATTTATAGAAATTTCTTTTAATAAACCCTAATGCTTTGTTTGATTTTTTTATAGTTTCATCAATATGGGGATTCCATGACAGTTTTTCATTTATTATAACACCTAGGTATTTTGCGTTTTTAGTCTGTGTTGCAATCAACGTTCAAGACTCGCAAGCATATACAAGTAGCGCATCTGTCTAATTTTGGTGCTGAGCACGATGCCTTTGTCTTTCCATATTATTTTAACTCTTTCTCTCCTAATCGACGGCACCATCGTTGATTTTGACCTCATTAAATTAAATTAATGTTTAATATTTTTTAAACTTTGACTTATATAAAAAAGAGCATGCATTCCCCCTTAATTCTATACCAAATACAACATTTTCTGATAACAGACAACAAAGCTAGTGAAGCCCAATCATAACAGTGCAGTTAAATAGTGATGAGCGAAATAAAGAATTCCTTCAAAACGTGGAAAAAATAATTACGGAGAGAAAGAGTTAAGTTTTGAAAGAGCTGCCATGGTCTGTGGGCCAGTAGTTCAGGTTTTGTTCCCCCATCTGAGACAATAGCTCCGTGGTATTTGAAACTACTGACACTAGTCAGCTTTTCCACTCCAACACTAATGCCCCTCTTTGAATAAATATAAAATGGTTTCATATAAAATATTATAATAATTTTTAACATTCTTATACATCACATTTTTGTAACTTACAAGAACTCGTGGAGAGAGAGAGAGAGAGAGAGAGACGGAGAGACAGAGAGAGACGGAGAGAGAGACGGAGAGAGAGAAAGTGAGAAAGAGAAATAGAAGGTTATGGAAGGAGCGTGTCGTACCAAAAAAAAAAAAACTCTATGGTCCCAGGCATGAGACCCCGCGTTACCACTGAACATTGAGAATCAGCAAACCAAGGGTTTCAATGAAACAAATTTTCAGCTGACATCAACAAACATGTAGTAGAGTGAGCACGAGGTCAAGAAATACGAACTTTACACTATAGTCATGAATATAGTCATAATTGTCTTTAGAGTTGAGTCTAGGGTTCTTCAAACTCTAGGCCTATAGAAGCTTATCCTAAGAGTTTCAATGTATAGTTTATAGTGCATATAACATTAAAATAGTAAACTGATTTTATATGGTGATGTTATCTTGAATGTAGTGAACCCTTAGCTAGAATATGTGTATGCATTCAAAATGTCAGCAGGTCATTCGCAGTTTACTCTGAAATCATCTGAAACAATGTAAACTTAGCATCATTGCAAATCTGGAAGAATTGGTCTTTTTATTTTCGACAAGAGCAGGGACATCTTGGGTAAGGGTTTGAGAAACACTGGTGTGAAATTCAATTATTGCATTTTTTTTCTAATCAGGGGAAACAATTAAACAAAATAGTTCAGTTTAATTAAATTTTAAACGTTATTTCCCTTTCTTTACTTTCTTTTATAAGGAATTTTTCATTAAAATTGAATCGTGCAATGTTAGGATTCCGTTACGTTCTTCCTGCACTACAAGTTAGGAAAAGAAAATAGAAAGAGTTATGCAGAAATGTGGTGGCGACATAATGACAGGTAAAGGAAAACGTCACATTAAAGGAGGACACGATTGTCAATGGACAATACCCTATATCTACAAACAAACATTTAGTAACGCGATAATATTGATAAGACAATGGGGAACAAAACTCTCACGTGAGAAGTCATATATATTACGTAATTTGAATAGAAGAGATATAGAGCCACGTGGCTAAATGTTGTTTGTTTACGATTTGTGAATGTAACATGTATCACATCTATAGGCTACCCAATGTCAAAGCGACCACGCTGAAAGGTTACTGTTACCAACTTCCTACTAAAAGTACCTTGTGTGCTAGACAAGACTACGATAAGAAATTTGATTTGTTTTAAAGTTCACGGATGTTTCTTTTGTTTATTCAAATAATTCACTTATCAAGACTTCCGTGTACATCCTGCGTGAGATACTCCAGTAGGAAATATAGAGGAGGGGGGAGCACACTCTAAACCTTCAACATACAAATACCCGCATACACATACATTTGATAACACATTCATAGTATACATTCTTACATCTTGTACAAAATAAAATCCTTGACCCTGATCATCCGTAACTGCTGTAAACAATAAATACGACAACCAGCTATTTCTTTCCTGGTAAACATTTTCATTTCACGATCGAAAGATTAGATCGTTAGATTGGTCAAAAACGATTTTTTCTAATCACAATTTCGACCCAATATGTTTTTTAAAGACGACATTTTCATTTCTAAAGTACAAAATTATGCTTCCTTTGGCCTTAAAGGGAAACTCTCATAGTTTTTCAAATTTGAGTTATTGATATATTTAAATTCTGCGTAAAAAGTTGTAATAGTAAACATTTTACAATTTTCTATTTAAATGCTTAGAAAATTTTATATTTAATAAATTAGACAGTAATTCGCCACGCCTTCTAAAAAACGGGGTTCTTTGATATTCTGTTTTTATCTTAGGCATACGTCACTCCCCCCAACAATACTGAAAGAGAAACTAGATTTAACCAATCGTATCGCTTCTTTCTTACAGTAGTTGTCAGGCTCTTAGGCATAGTCCAGAGCTATGCTATAGTTTTTTTTATAGAGAGAGAGATGCAAAAGCATTAGGATAACCAACTCGAGAAAAAAAAATACATTTTCATCTAAGCCTCTCCCTATCCCAAGAAGTAAATATATCGTGTGTCTGACTGATTCGAACAAACTGGTCAGTGTAAGGCCAATCTAGACTACGTGTAGTCGGTCATGACAAGCAAACCAAGCGATAGTGTTTGTTGTGTGTTAAGTGGTCAGGCGAGAAAATATACACTCCGTGGTTAGTCAAGCATGTAAATCTACTTTCAACATGCATTTTTTTCTTTGCTTACAATATTTAGATCTAACTGCATAGACGAAGATATATTTCTTTTACGAGAATGTAAACTTTACTGTTATGTTTTCCGTTATTCAGCAGGTACTCGGAGTAGTATAGGATTTGTGTATCAGTTCGTGACGTCACATAGAAATTACATGAAAATCTGACCGTTTTGGATGTGTAGAAAAATTACGTCAGAAAAACATTAATTACTAAGTTATTCTTGCAAATTAAAAAAAAGAATAATATATTCATTATCTGTAAATCAAAACAAATATTATATCTAAAATTGTCAAAACCATGGGTGTGTATGTTTATTTCAAAACAGATCTAGGTCTAGATGTAATTCTCTACACTCTACAATACCATCAGTGAATATGATTATATGAGGATTATCAAATGTGTTTTTACAAAGAACACGGTACATGTGTATGAAAGCGTGTGCGTTCCTGTTGAGTATACGTCTACAGTTTGAAATAGAAAGAATGTAATTAATGACAATGTGTAGCACAATTTTAGAAGGACTCAATCTACTAGTAGGCTTCTAGTTTAGTGGGGAACAAAACAATTGTCACATCACTCACACGTAAATATAAAAACATAAGGGGGCGGCGGACGAATTTTAGTACAGAAATCACACAATTTGTATACGAATTTATTAGTTATGTTAATAATTTATACTAATAATTTATATTTCAACCTATTTTTTAGATTATTTCGCCCCCCCTCCCTTTTTCTAGTATTTGGTGGATGGGGAGGTGGCATCAATACCGCCCCCCCCCCCAGCATAAACATCCGAGTGGTCCAATTTATTTGCAGAAATCACAGTTTGTTAACGGAATCAATTAAGTATCTATATAATTAAAACGTGCTATTGTTATTTTAATCGATCTGTATATTATGTCGTTCCCATGTTAGTGGATCAGTTGGGGGGGGGGGGGGCAACACATCTACTGCCTTTCCAACCTAAACCCGTTGAGTGGGAGGGGGCGATCCTACTTTTAATTAGAAGTCATTGTTTGTGAACAAAATTAGTTGAATTACAACTATTTTAGAACATAATTTTTATATTATATACTTCTGGTATCTTTGCCGATTCGTTGAGGGGGGGGGGGGGGGCGATTGCTTCTGTTACCCTCCCAGCTCTAGCTCTCTGAGTGGGGGCGGGTGTCTTATTTTTATGGAGAAATCATAGTTTTTGAACAAAATAAGTAAATATAAAATGAAAAAGGGTTGTACCAGGTGGAAGGGGCGATACATGAACTCGTCTTCCGTCAATAGGACAAATCAATACTTTCTTTTTGTATTATAGTTAAGTGATTATGTACTTTAAAATAATTGTCACTAGTATAATTTATATATGCTATAAATTTAAGTCTTTTATCGAGTCGCCCCAACCCCTATTCTTTAAATGCAATCATTAGCAGAAATAAGAAGTAAGACTTTGTTTTGGAAAATTTAGAATTCATACCAAAGAGTAAGAGTAACAATTTTGATGAGTTCTAAACCTAAATATTATTTTTCTAGTCATCTTTTTCCAACCTTTACTCATACAGATAATTTTATGTTGTGTAAAAAACATTTGCGACAATAACTCACAATTGATACATATTGTTACAACTCTACAGTGGTGGACTGAATGTGTGTACGTGTGAGACCCACTGACACGCACAAACGAAGGCGGGTCACAGGTCAACGTCTGTCCCTAGTGTGACCTCTGCTGGCGCAAGTGACCCGAAAGCTTGGACTAGAACAGTGTGTGTTGTACAGTTAGTGTTGCAGTCCAGTACGAAGCAGAGTGGACTGGTGTTAAGAAGAAGGTTTTGAAAATGTAGCTCATACGCTCTAGATGCTTGTAGTGTTGGTTAGGCAGTTCCATTGTGTTATTAAGCATTTGAAATTAGTGTAGACAATTGTGTGTATTAGCTGTGGTTGATGTGTTTATTATTAACTCTTTCTCTCCGAACTGACGATACGATCGTTGATTTCACCAAAATGTGGTAAATAATTAAGGAGAGAAAGAGTTAAACCGCCACTGTGTTGTTATTGAAGCTCTTGTTAAGTTCTTGTATTAGATGTGTTGTGTTGTTGCTAAGCAGTGTGAGCAGAAGGCCTGAGAAGTGAAGTTCGTTACAATATATATCCTAAAAATGCAAAAAAATTAGAGTAGAATTAAATCGGTTCATTTCTCCTCCCACTTCAGAATTTTGTAGAGCTTTGAATTAAAGTTCTCTAACAAAACAAAGTTACAAACATGCCTATTAAACAAAATATATCCCTTACAAATGAAAGGGGAAAAGACGGAATTTGTTTTGTGTGGCCTGTCTGTCTGTCTCTCTGTCCTTCCGTCCGTCCCGTTTAGATTTCAGAAACTAGAAGAGAAAATGAAATTCGGACATCACAATAATTTAGATCATTCAAAGTTCTGATGCAACGGGTACTTTTTTCTTCTCTAAAAGCTCAAAATCTAATTTTTTTAAATCACTTATACAAGCAGTTTTTTAAAAGAGAAAAGTCCAAATTACAAAGTAGACCTAATTTAAGACAATTAGTAAGGTAATGAGATGTATTTTATAATAAATTTATTTTTCTTTGACGCATAATAGAGTATTAACCATTTTAGTAACAAACAAAAAAAGAGTAACAAACTCCTGTGTGCTCTTTATAGGGGAGATAATTGTATTCTAAATAATGAGCACAATATGCAAATGGTTGTAGATTTTATTGTCAAATATTTTTTTCTTTTTTCTAGCTGTGCTGCATGCGGGCTTATGATTAGGGTAATGTTTACTGGAGGTTAGGGTTAGGGTTTGAAAATAAAAAATCGCCCCCCTTACTCCAAAGCTCTGGATCCGCCAGTGGTGTGTGTGTGTGTGTTTTATTTTTGAGGGGGAGGGATATAACTTTAGATTATAATAACACAATACACATTTTTTTTAACCCGTAAGTTAGAGAAGTCCTGAAATAGGTGTCTTACGTTATTAATATTCTAGGATGTAACGGCTGGTTCAAGGTAGTGTGCGCTTTTAATTGAAGGACGCCAAACTGTATGCGACGTCATTCTATTACTAGCTGTTCCACTTGATAATAATAATAAAAGGATACAGGTCCAACTAACCAGATCTTTGTTACAGTTATGAACTTTTGAAATTCAAGATCCTAAAAAGAATTTCGATAGGGGAATAACATAAATAGTCAGCCGTTGCATCACAATGTACAATAGATAGAAAGTGTTTTATTGTGTGAGAGGCATTTCATTGAAAAGTAGTGTGTATATGTGGTGGACGTTAAAATGCAGGCACACGAGAGGGATACAACTGTCGGTTCTAGGATGTGCTTGTGCATCCACTTCCTTAATATGTTATAACCCTAGGGCAGCTCGGGTATCTGCTTGTATATAACATAAATAATGGTAATACTATGTTGGGATATATTCATTTCCTCTCTATTTCAGAGTAATGTCATTTTTAAATTGCCGTAGACATGGTTTTGATCTTTTTTTTTTTCATAATGTGTGGATTTTAAAATCTTTTTATACCTGTACGGAATACGGATCCACAACTGACCACAAGGACGAAGGCGATTAACTGGTGGCTAAATCATGAGGGCACGAGGGGGTACGTTAACCATTGCTTGCTACCCACCACCCAAAAGAAGGAAAACTCCGAATCCTATTCTCCGAATCCGAATCTCACCTGCCTTGCAGCTTAACCCAATTATCGTTAAGGCTTCGGGAGTCTATTGAGAAAAAATTCGGAGCCTGCGATCCTTAGGCAGTTTGCAGAGTGCTACTACATGGCAGAACCTGCGACTTCACTGACCCTAAACTGTATCGGCACTTGCCATTCATTTGGACACATCAGCTGCGTGTAGAGGGGAGGGGGAACTGATTGACTCCCAGGCATCTCATTTCAACGAGACGATCCATTGTGACTAAAGAAGACCGTTACATAGCGGTACGCAGACGGTGAAAGAAGCTTCAATTGATCACTAAACAACGGCTATGTTTTCGTTGGACTGTGTAGTCACGAGAAATAACATTTTCTTCATTAATCTTTGGAGTGGAAGAAAAGCCTTATTATTATAATAATATAGTTTCAATCAAGTGAATATCAGTTAAATGAACTAACTACAGATGACATTTGTGAACAATGGGATTGTATCGGTGTTATATATGTATTGGAACAAATGTTGTATATATTAGAGCCATTGTATTTATATATGCTATTGCATGATATTTATAGTCTTCAACTTATATTTATTTTAAGATAAGATAAGATAAGATAAAATAATTTTATTGATCCAATCTAATGGAAATTCAGTTTGATTACAACTTGACAACGTCAGCGTAACTACTATACAAAAACAATGTTAATGAAAAATTCGAACAACATTCACATACAAACACACATGCACATTCACAACCAGCGCTTTATGAATTTGACTTCTATGTACTTCTCGATGACAGCTGATCTCGTAACACTCTGATCGAAAGTGGGACAAAGGAGTTTTTAAATCTTTCAGTTTTAGTCTTGATGGAAAGGAGACGACCACTTCGTTCAGATCTTATGTAACAGTGGTTTATGGGTGAAGGTTGTCTTTAAGAATCGTGAGTGATTTGGAAATGCATCTTTCTTGGAAAAGCTCTTCAAGAGATGGTAGCTGTGCTTGAGTAATATACGATGCTTTTTTAATTAGTCTATTTATTCTGAATCTTTGTGCCAGTGGAGTATTACCGTACCAGCAGGTGATGGCAAAGTTAATAAGACTGCTGATGGTTGCTGTGTAGAATAGTTTGATTATCGTTTTGTCTATGTTAAATTTTCTTAGCTTTCTGAGATAGAAGAGTCGCTGGTTAATTTTCGTGTATAGATTTTGACAGTGTTCACTCCATTTCAGTTTATTGTTGATAGTTGTGCCTAGATATTTATATTCTTGTACTTGCTCTATATTTTGGTTGTCTATCTGAATTTCTGCAATATGGTCTTTGTTTCTCCTAAAGTCAATAATCATTTCTTTAGTTTTCTGGACATTTAAAATTAGAAAGTTATTCATACACCATTGGTAAAAGGTGTTAATTGTTGAATGGTACATATTTTCGTCACCTACAATAAGGCCAATGATTGCTGTGTCGTCAGCGAATTTTATGATGGGAGTGTCAGCTGATAAGCTCTGAATGTCATTTGTGTATATGGTATACAATACTGGTGACAGGACGCACCCCTGCGGCGCTCCAGTGCAAATTTCTCTCGTGCCTGACACATGCCCGTTCACTTTTACATATTGTGGGCGTTTGATGAGAAAGTTTAAAATCCAAGCTTGTATGTTTTTGCTTAACGTTCAGTTCAGATAGTTTTTGTATCATGCGATGTGGTTGGATGGTGTTGAATGCAGATGAAAAATCTACGAATAATACTCTGGCGTAGTGTCTCTGGGTATCAAGATGATGGTATAGACAATTCAGCATAAATAGTATTGCATCTTCTGTACTTCTTGATGGTTTGTAAGCGAACTGTTGCGGATCGAGGCGTGTTTCGACTTCTTTCAGTAGATGTTTTAAAATCATTTTCTCCAGGCACTTCATTGGAATTGATGTAAGTGCTACGGGACGTAGATCGTTGTTAGAAGCAATAATCTTCTTTTTGGGTACTGGAATTATTTCAGGTGTTTTCCAAATGGAAGGTATTTTGTGCGTTTGCCAGGACTTGTTGAAGATAGCACAAAAAAATGTAGGCCAGTTGTTCCGCACATAGCTTTACAAGTTTGCCACTTAATTTGTCGGGTCCAGAGGCTTTAGATGTGTCTACCTGTTTGAATATTTTAATCACTTCTTG
>JADKLZ010026435.1:5183-19070 GCA_021533235.1 Biomphalaria straminea | reverse complement strand
TATATATATATATATATATAGGTTTCAACATGTCAGTGACTTAGTACAACAGCTTGTTCTCTACACCACATTATTCAAAACATTGAAACCATTTTGTCAAGTTTCTTGTTGCAACATTAAGAACAAAATACATAGTCAATTGTGTAATTTCCACTTAACTGATTGTAATTCTTCATGATTAACTCCTATATTCATCTCTTGCTTAGTAAATGCGTTTGTGAGGTAATGAACAAACTGGCATCAGTTTATAAATATTGCTATCTGATACCATTTCTTTATTACCTATATATAATTTCTACTAAATCAATCATCGGCTTATAGCTATATTGCACATGCAATAAATACTCTGACATATACAAAATTAGTAAATTAATGTATTTATGTTTTCAAGTTTCGTTGCCTCTTAGCTAGAAAGTGCTTTAATTTTATGGGTACCTGTTATAACTGGACCAAAGAACTAAAAAGGATAGTTAGAATAAAACCTTCTGTGTATAAGAATTCTGTATATTTCAAAAGAATTTTTAGATTTTAGACCAAAATAATACAGAGATTTGCTCCACTAGATGCAGTTTTGTATCTGTCAAGATTTTATTAGCTAGAGCTGTGACTAGGCCGTTATTTAGAATTGTAGATAGACATTATTTGTATTCTATTCTATATACAATCTTTTATTATATGTATTTTTGGTCCTTTAGCTGTATATTTTTTCTCCACATCAGACCTTTAGTTCAAGTGAATGTACTTTTACTGTTTGTCTCAACCATATATATTTATATATTATTATTGTTTTACAAACTTAGCAAGTATTTCTAAGGAGTTTTGAAACTTAATGTTAATTCCTGATCCATTTGATTTCATCAAAACGGAATTAAAAGCTGCAAAAATATCTTAGTTAACTTTTTTTTTTTAACACAAATATGAAAAAATGGTAAAACTGGTTTTTGAAATAATGTGCTGCTACTGTTAAAGTTGGGCAGTCACAAATGAAAGTCTCATATTGGAGTTAAGACTACACCAGCAAAAAAAAAAAAAAAGAAACTAAGAGACAGACAGTAGCAAAATATCAGGTCAACAAATAAACTAAAAAAACATCTAGCAATTTGTGTTTCTTTTGTTTATTTTCTTCTTCTCCCTGTTCAATTTTTGACAAGCTTTTTAATTATATTCTTTTTTAGTTACAGTCTCTTTTTGTTTTGTTGTATTTTATTTTTAAATTTAGACTTTATATTTTCTATTGATGTTAGTAATTTATCTCCTGAAGTAATCCAATGGTGCTCCCAGACAACTGCTGTCAAAGTGCAAGACTCTCTACAAGCAGCTCTTCTGTTACCACTCATGTATTCCTATTTCTTACACCAGATATATTAGTTGAAGTCACAGAGTCAGAGATTTATGCGGGCTTTGTAGAATGGGTCTTTCTTGGGGTCTCTCTTCACTGGATAAACATTCTCAACCACAGGAACATAATCATTTGTATTTCGTTTCTTAGCTTTGACCTGCTTCTTTTTAACCTCCTGTACTTTTGCTTCATTCATATCAGGCCCTATAAGTACATAAAACACATTTTTTTTAAATCTCATATGGAAATCTTGTGTTTATCAAAATATATCTAAAATTACTAAACCCAGCTTTCAGATGTGGCAGATGATGTAAAGAACATCTTTTCCTGTGCAACGACCAAACAGCTTTACTTCCCCCAACTAATGTCAGATACCCATAAAAGCTGGGTGAACTCAAGAGCGCCCTAAGGATCCCAAAATTTCACCAGGATTCCAACCTGGAACCCCTCCTTTCAGAAGCTGAGGGCTTTACTACTCAGCCACTGTGCCTCCCAAACAAAAGTATGTTAACATTTAATTACACAGGACAAATCTACTAGGTTTTATTAACAAAAATTAATGAGAAAACTATCCTAAAAACAAAATGGTAAAGTAGAAAATACCAAACTGTGGGAGATGAGTGGGCAGAAAAATATAGAGATGCAGATCTTGGAGAGGAAGTGGAGATGGATTGGTCACACCCTTAGAAAAGATACCAGCAACAGAGCTAGGCAGGCCTTAGAGTGGAACCCCCAGGGAACAAGACAAAGAGGAAGACCAAAACGAACATGGCAACGCAGCATACTGGAGGAAGCCGAGAGGACCGGAAAGAGCTGAGAAGCCATCTAAAAACTTGCAAGAGACCGTGGAGAGTGGCGTGTTTTTGTTGAGGCCCTATGTTCCACAAGGAACACAAAGGAACGATGATGATGATGACTGAGAAAACTATATATTCTATACTATTAAGCGAGCAATTCTTGTTCTATACTATTAAGCGAGCAATTCTTGTATATATATATATATATATCTTAGATTTCGAAAACGGCTCTAACGATTTTCTTTAAAATTTAAACGTATCTGCATATTAGTGAGAAAAAAATTCTCAGCTCATTGGCCACATCGGGAAAACTCGAGTTCGACCGTTATTTCGATATATAAAATGTCTCGTTGTAAAATTAATTTTGGCTTGAATAATTTATGAATGAAAGTTTTCCATGACGTAAACGGGAAAAATGCTGCTTACATCACTAAGCTTACCGTAGTACCTCGGTACACTAAAATATTTCTTTGCAAACAAGAACGTGTTTAGAGATATGAATGAAGGGATGTGTAAAACTAAAAGCATACCACGGGCTGAAGCACCACTGGGATGGATGGATGGCAAAAGCCGGTATGAACTTCTTATTGTCCGACAGTCAGGCTGGGTAGGGCATTTATTTAACAGAGCAAGGCTCGGCCACCTGATGTTATTACTTAAACTTAGTAAGGATTTGTTTTTAAGAAGAGAGGTAATGCAGAGATTTTTTTAGTTCCTGACTAGCCCACAAGTTTAGAACCTCTTCAATAAGGAATGTCAATAACTATCTACAAAACTATTTCTATCCTATAAAAAGAAAAAAAATTGAAACTAAATCTCACATTCCACTAAGTAGCCCCAAGGATTTGGTAGAAGGCGTCTTTGTTGTGGTGGTTTTGTCTCTATTACTTCCTCCTCTGAAAAAAACAAACTAGGTTATCTTAAATAACTATCTCTTTTAAAGTTTTAAGATTCTAATATTATGATCCTCATTTTGACAATTTCTGAAATTACAAGGGTAATTCAACTATTTGCTGCAATGGAGTTCAAAATTTAAAAGCAATACAAAACAGAAATTTACATGTGTGCTATTTTTCAACTTATTTCCCCTCAGTTTTTAGTTGAGCTTAAAGCCATTTCTTTCACTGCTTCATCCAAGGCAAATCTAACACTCTTTAATTCCTTTTTGTGTGGACCAAACATCTGGGGCACGGTCAGGACTATACAGAGGATGCGCCAGTACTTCATAATATTCAATAAATTCTTGTCCATGTTACACAATTCAGACTACAAAACAAATGGATCACTGAACCTTGCTTTCTTTGGTGCAGAGATAGGAGCAGCCTTCGTTAATGACACGACAGTGACAATAAAACCTAGCAGGAACTAAGCTGCGCAGACATGACAACTATTAAACCATGAATGCGTCATCTACGATTCATAACAGTACTACCAACATAAAGAGAAAAAAAACATTGTGAATAATAATTGACTTAACCTCATGTTTTTTTTTTTTAATACTTTATGAGATTAATGCTAAAAACTAAAACTGATGAGGTTAAGAAATTATTTTAAATTAAGGTCAGATAATAAAAGAAATTAAATTATAATTTATTCCCATAATATCCCATAATATTGAGGACACTGGCGGAACAAGCTACATGATGAATCCACTTTACTGTAACTGACATTGTTTACCTATAATCATGAACATTGGAACCCAGAACTCGTGTAAAAAAAAAAACAAGAACATTGGTAAATTGCTAATTTGAAAGTGATAAACTGAACAAAAGTGCATGTGTGACTATGGCAAAGAAAACCATTTGAGGTATTTTTCTTTGTTGTTTGCTTAAATGAAAGCTTGAACCAGTTGTAACATTCAGAAAACGCAACTCAATGTTAATGAATACTAAATGCATTGAACTGGTTACCTTCCATTGGTTCAACTTCATTACAATAATATTTCTCCTGAAACAAAGTGTTGTCTCAATGATGTTAGTAGCTCAAAGAAAAACAAAATAAAGCTCATCAAGTTTGGTTAGGAAATGTAATAAAACTATTCAACTGACACTTTCTTTTTTTTTTCTTAATAATAGTCATTAATAGTCAATGCATAAAAAGTTGCAGAAAGGTATAATAGGTGCAAGGTCTGAAGACCATGCTATGTACCTAACAGCACCTCTTGGACCAATTATTCATTGAAAAAAAATGTTCTTGATAATGTGGCAATAAGCCATGATGCAGCAAGTAAAATATGATGTTGAAAGTATAGCTATACTTCACAAGTCAGTCCCTATAAAGAAAGGACCAATCAAGTTATATGCTAGTAGGCCTCACCACTCTTTAAGCACCCAGTGCATTTAAAGTTGTCGAAATGAGTGCAAGGATATTCAAGGACAGAGTACACTCCCTTGTCTCAGTTTACTACACAGTTGTGCCTCAATCTGAATATGAGCATTTGTTGTCAATGATGGTGGTTTATATATATATATATATATAGCTCCTCCTTCGTGTTCGAAGATGAGCACATTTCTCATATCCTATGGACTCGAAGATGGCTGTAGAGTCCAATCCTCACTTTGAAAAGCCGGCCGCATATGTGGCATTGGTGAGTTTTGTCAGTTGCAGATGGGCCTGCTTTTTCTCTCTGCTTTCTGTTCGTTCGGCGCTCTATCGCACTGGCCACTTTTCTTGCTTCAAATCTTGAGACTCCGAGTCTTACAGCTTCTCGCCATGCGGAGCGATCTAGAGCTAGTGCTTCCCAGCCATGAATATCGATACCGCATTCCTTGAGGGAGCTCTTGAGGGTATCTTGGGAGATGAGAATGTGGCTTGTGCGACAGTGGTTTAGTTTGTAACTCATCCTGCTACTTCGTTGAATTAATATTCTCTTACTTAAAGATCCCTGAAGACAAGTCTATTGTGCACTGACATGTCAAACATGTTTGATGTGTTAATAAGTTATTGTTTTTTCTTTAAGTATCAGTACAAAGCAATTTAGCAACATATTAATAACAATGTAATTAAAATGTAAATACCCGGTATGTATGGTTTAATTTCAGTTTTACTATCTCAATAATTAAAATGCAAATGTAAACAGGGAAGGCCTTTTATTTTCCACAGTACAAGGTTTTTTTTAATTTCAAGTTTTACTTTTTCAGTCAACCATTAGAGCTATAACAAAAGTGTAAGCCTGCCTGTCTTTGTTCATAAAATTTAGGCCTTAAACATAAAGAGAAATTTTCATTGTTTTTATTTGCTGTCTTTAAAAAAAAACTGTGTTGAACCGGTATTACAGGAATTAAATTAACATACAAGTTTCAATGGCTGACCATGACTATACTTTTACACACAAATGATCTATTTTAATAAAAGACATTGCAGGTTGTATACAATATTGTGTAAGTAACTTCCAGACTAAGATACTGCAGAAGATTAAGAAGATTTAAAATTTTTAATTTATGCTACAAACCAATTTATGAAGTTCAAAAGAGATTGCATAATATTACAAAAACAAGCATGCTGATGAACAAATGTATTCCTTTATCTCAATTTGTTTAGTTTGATGAGTCTTAAGATTTTGAATCTAAATTTATATTTCTTATTTATAATCTCAATTCTCAACACTTCTTATTCTGTACACAGAATATACCAAAAAGCTAACGATTTATTGTTTTACTACCGCAGTTGAAATCTATAATGCTCGTAAGAAATGTACTTATTAACTGAAACACTCACGCAATATTAATTGTCACTAGCATTTTTATAAAGTCTGCAAAGAATCACCATAAGATACACAAATATCTGATTGAATTCACAACATTACAAGCATTTAGAAATAAACTCAACAAATTGTTTGCAATTCACAAGTCAAATATAATATTTTAATCATTCATAAACCAGTTTCTATATTACAAATTATACATGTATTCTATTTACACTGACATGAGGAGTCCAAGCATTGCTTTTGCGTTTAAAGTAGCTAAAAAAATGTAAAACTAAATATTTTCTTGAAACTATTTTTCTTAAATTTAGTGCTGTTACACAATCAAATATTTCAAGTGTAAGTAAAATAAAGACATAATTGTTAAAGAACAATGTAATTTTTGTATCTTCAGATGACAATATCATAACAGTAAAAGTGAATCAAAATGTCAATTTCAACTTTAAAAATTGAGTGAACTTATTAACCAACAAAACTTTGAAACTAATAATAAATAAATAGAAAATTATGCCTTGGGAAGAGAACTTGGCTGTGGCGTTCTGTGCTTGTGCATATCTTTTTCAAAATCATAGAAACTATATGGATTGAAGCTGAAGTAGCTTTCACCAGCCTTATAGGTGTCTCCTTTCTCAGCAACTTGAGCTTCTTCTTTATGCGCTAGTTTTATAAAATTTAAAAAATAAAAAATAAAAAATTATGATTTTGAAATGATAAAATAATGAATCTTTTTCAGTGCATTTAAATTACTCTAGTGTCAAATAAACATGTCATAAAACTAATCTGTCTAAACAGGGATTTTTGTTAAGGAAGAACTGGCTAAAAGAAGAAAAAGTTAAGGAAGAAGATTATTTAGAATAGTTAGATTTCAACTGCAAAATAGGTATTTTATTTACCAAGAAATTAATACCTGAAAATAAATTCACTTAAAGGTTGGTTGAATTCAGACTATGCTCTGTTGCAAAATCTATTCATATATCAATAATAAAGACACATACCTTTAGTTTGCTTAGGTGGAAGTGGAGGAGCTTTCTTATCCGACTGACCAGGTGGAGACTGACTTGTACTCATAAAAGCTCCACGTGAGAGTCTCTGCAATAAAGTTTTTAATCAATGTTATTCAATAATAATATAATATAGAGTTTGTATGAAATCTACAGTAGTGTAAATTACCCATATTGCATTTATGTGACTGAGCTTTTGATTAAATGGTGAGTGCTTTTTGTGCATTGGGAATATGTAAATAATACAGTATAACAGATATTTCAAATGTATGCAAAATAAGACACAGACATGCTGGTCATTTGAGAGAAAGAGAGGAGAAAGAAAAGGCTGCAAAGTCAAAGCTAAGGCATTTTATTAAATGAAAAATGGCATGGTATCACACAGATTCTGAGAATTTACCAGGCATCTAGCAAAAAAAGGCCATGTCCTCCTTTTTGAGTTTTTGTCCTCCATTGAAAGTGTGAAAATGTCAGGTTTTATCGCTATGTTGTTTACTATTGGAAAATATCATCAATCGAGTTCATTCTTGGATCTAACCCATAAACTAACTCAGATAGCTTAAAGATGACATTTTTTAAACCTCTTTCTTGAATGGGCAATTGTATTTTCAAGCTACTAGTACATCACACAGGCATAGTCTACTTGTGAAAAACAATTGTCTCTCACAGTCACACTGGTGAGTCAGTTTCTTTTGCCCACTGCAAGTGGATGATCAACAACTTTCTTTCAACTTAAGTATTATTTCCAGCTTGCAAAATAAAAAATGACAGATCTTGAAGTGTTCTAAGAAACTGGTTTCCTTTGAACAGCCTTGAGTAGTAGGAAAAAAAGTCTCTGAGTAATACTATATGTCTTAATATATACTACACTTTTACAGCCTTTAATTTCCTGACAGGTTTCATCCAATAGAGTCTAGACTCTGCTGCATAGTCTACTCAATGATTGAAGTTGAATTTTATTTATTTGAACTCAATCTCAATCTCTAGTCTTGTGACGTCTACGCCTGCTAGTAAAGTCTAGATCTAGTACATCTACTACTACTACACTGTCACTGACTACAGTATTACTAATACTAAGTCTTACAATGACTTACTCAACTTACTGACGTTACCGTTAGTAGATCTAGTCTAGATCTAATTAGTTCGTTAGTCACTTGACTTCAAAGTCATTACATTAGTATGATTAGTCATCATTAGTGACTTAGTCTAACTCTAACACTCTAACTAACAGACAGTAACAGCTAACTCCTACTAGATTCTACTTAGATCTACTCTACTACTAGATTAGTAGATTTAACTAGATAGATCTACCTATCATTACTATCAATGAGTATCAATTCAATGAGTATCATTACTTACTATCATTTATTTGATTTATCATTTTAATTGAAATAATGATTATAATCATAATGATAATCATATCAGGACTACAAGTTAGTACAAGTAGATCTAACTTCTAAAATGTGAATTGATTTTTTACATTACTAGATCTAGAAAGAAAGTAGTAAAAACGACATACCGTCAAACTCCGTTTAACTTCAGGAGATGTTACTTTGGTTAAACTTGAAATAATTTTCAGACTGTGAGACATTGTAACGGTTGGAGCTGCTAGGGAGAAGAAGAAAATGACATTGACATTGACGTATATTTGTCATTTCGATCTTTTATTTATTTATTCTATAGTTAATCCTTCCCAATCTGCGATCTAAACAAAAAAATAAATTTATTAAATTCTAAATTAGCTATAGGTCTAAATATTTAATAATAAATATTTGTATTGTCGTTGGTTGCATTTAACTTCTTCATAGCTAAATTTAACAAGATCGAAATCTGTATACTATAGATCTAGATCTATAAATCTATATATTATTAATTATATATAGAGTCTAGAAGATTATGTTTCTGCTCAAATTGACTAGATATATGAACAGACCACAGTATGACTATGTAGACTATGACTATTTCACGGTGAAGACAAATTCTAAGTCTTTAGCTTTTAACAAACTTGCAATTATTTCGCCCCTCCCTCTCCAAAAAAATAGACTAGTGGGGGGCCCGGCTCTGATGAGACGTTACTTTAAAAAAAAAAAAAGATGATTACGTCCTACGCATGTTCCTAGTCAATGTAGTCATGCTAGACATATGACATATTAGATTATTATTAGATGTACATTCACATCTGAAAACATCTGTCCACTGATATGTGTGAAATGTTGAAATGTGTACATTTGCTTTTCCTTCAATAGCATTCATTCATCAAAAACTTTTTTTTTTTTTGGGGGGGAGGGGGGGGCAAATAAAATATCTCTCGAACACAATGGTGCTGCATTTAAATTAAAATGAAGCATATATCGAATTATTATTTTATCAAATTAGGGTAGTAAAAGTAAAGTTCCCCTTCAGACCTTGCGATCTAGAGTCAGAGTAAGAAACGTTAACCAAGAAAGAAAAGCAAGAACGCTAGAAAAACTTTAAAATGCGCGCACGATTACAGCACTATCCATATGGACTTGTCATAATTAATCGAAGGTAGATTGATACATTTCTGCCTTCGTAAAGCAAACCATAGTTATAGTATAATAACCCCACTTTTTTTTTCTCCGAACTTTTTTTTAATGCGATACTTTTCTTTTAATGAGGATAAATAACGCGAGCACATCCTTGTACTACGCCTATCCCATCATCCAATCTTTCTTTCTTTCCTGCAAACATGGCCACTGGTGATCATCAGGTACATGTGGTGTAGAGTTTTATGTTTGTTTTTTTACACCGAATTTAGCTTTCAATTTTTATAATTATAGTTTCTTTTTAAACTTTACACTATTGCAACCAAAGAAGAAATATTAAGTTATGTTTTTTAATGTAGCTTAGATCTATTATTATATGCCGAGGTTTATCAGTGGCCACTGCCAGTGGCTGCACGCTACGGCATCATGTCGGCTTGACAGTTGCTGAGTTGTCTGTGACCGCTTACTTAAAACTGTAAATCAAGATCTAGTGTTCTTAGAAAGATAGATCTATATCTAGCTTTAGATCCTTCTCTTCTTATTTTTAAATACAAATCTAGATCTATGTAATCCATTGTACTGACTGTGATCCGTCACATTTTTTATTCTAATTTTTTTCTTTTCTTTAAATCTTTTATTAGATTGAGCGTGCTTTTCAAAAGCAGCCCACAGTTTTCTTAAATAAAAAGGCATACGTTCAAGGCAAGTCAAAAAAGGCTTTGAGATATGTAAGAAATGTTGGCTTGGGATTTAAAACACCCAGAGAGGTATGTAAACTGATTTCAATCTTGAATCATACTCAATGAATGTGTTTTTAATTATAATTATATTTCTCAGAATTTTTGTGTTTTTTTTTTACTGAATCATTGGAGACTGAAGAAGAAACTCAAAGTGGGCTGCAAGAAGATAGAACATGGCACTCATGGGAAAATACATTTACACAAATTTAAAAAAAGTGCAGTTGAAGTTTAAAATGTTAAAAGGCCTAACGCAGTATCAATAGTATCATTATTCCAAGCTAATAAGGGGGAAAACTTATAGATCTAAAACCCAATTTGTGGACAACTCAAAAAAATTGCTAATTCATCTTTTGAAAAACCTAATCTTTAATTAGAAGTATTTTATTAATGATTTTTTTTTAAACTTTCAGGCCATCGATGGTACTTACATTGACAAGAAATGTCCCTTTACTGGTAAGTGTTTTTTTTTTTTTTCTTTCCCTGTTCCTGTAAATGATGAGGCTACTCACGATGGTCTTCTGAATATATACTGAGGACATTTTTTCCTTCTGACACAGGACCTAGAAACTACTGGTTTTGGTTACAAATATAACTCTTGTCTGTTCCAGGCTATTGATAGTAAAAAAAATTTTTTTTTTTTTTTTTTTTTTTTTTTTTTTGAGGTTGTTACTATTTTCAAACTTGTAGAATTATTAATACCATGTACTTGTCTTTGTATTATTTAACGTCACATTCCATCCTGACCGTTGTATCTTCACTAATTTTTTTATTTTTCATAAAATTAAGTTTCCATATATCGTATATGAAATTAGAAACTATTAACATTTATATTTTGTTTTATTATTTTCTCTTAATGATCTATTTAGAAAATTTAAAATATTAGTTATAAATTCAAAGAAAAAATTATATAATCTTTCCAGGAGCTATTAAATCTCTGATCCACTTCACATGTAGCTCTTACATAGCCATAGATTTTATAACAGTAGGAAGTAAAATTTAAACATTCCTATTCATGTTGTTACACCCAATTATACCTTTTCTTTCCTGTACATGATGAGTTTAATCACGATGGTCTTCTGAATTTCTACTGAAGACATTGTAATTTTTACTGATGCAGGCTTTTCTGTCAGAAATTTTTCTGCTTTTTAAAGTAAACATGACACCAAGCAAATTAAAGTTTAAGCCACTAATTCTCAACCTTTTAATTTATCTTTGAAAAAATTAACCAACAGTCACATTTCAAGCTGCAAATATTGTCACCTAGCATTAATACACACTCCCATTGTACAACACGACTCGCTGAATGTTGCCTAACCAAATGTGTTCATTTTTTTTTTCTTATTTGTATAATTTAGGAAATGTGAGCATCCGTGGTAGAATTCTGACAGGTCGAGTCTTAAAGATGAAAATGATGCGGACAATTGTCATCAGAAGAGAATATCTGCATTATGTTCGTAAATACAACAGATTTGAAAAGAAACACAAGAACCTTAGTGTGCACTTGTCACCTTGCTTTAGGTAATTGTGCTGAGTTACTTAAATCTTAGATCTAGTTACATTTTTTCAATTACTAAATATGGTTTTGCTATAGATATACTGAATGTTCAGCTGTTGCTGTACTCATTAAGATGACTTAAAACACTTTTTTGCTATACTCATTAACATGACTTATAACAAAACTTTTAAAAATAGGTTAAAATGAATCCTAATAATATTTAACAATCATTTGTCATTGTGATAAACTCGTTTTTTTTTATCAAGACTTTATAGACGTTATCTCATGCTTTTAATTGATGATTACTTGTTCATTTAAAGTGGTACCTTATGGTACATCATAACTTGACTTTTAACTCAGGCATGCTAATTACATAATCACACTAACTTAAGTATACACCTGTTTAGTTCTGTCACCAAAGAAATGTGGGTTGAGTCTCAATTGTCTACTTAAGTGTTCATTGTGGTTAATATCTCCTTTTTCTTTTGATCCAATGTTCATGTATTTATTTATAATAGGTTTAGTGTGAATATGCACATCTTTTAGTTGCTGGTATTCTCTTATTGGCATGTGTGTGAAGTATTTAGTCACTATATGATGAATTTAATCACGATGGTCTTCTGTATTGATGTTGAAGATGTTGTACGATTCTGAAACACAGTTCTATATTGTTATACCATAGCTTGTTTTTTTTTTTGTTTTTTCATATCCTAATGTAAAACTTTTTATCTGATTTCCAGAGATGTGGAGATTGGTGATATTGTGACTGTTGGGGAATGCAGACCACTATCAAAGACTGTCAAGTACAATGTTATTAAAGTCACCAAGGCTTCTGGCAAAAAAAAGGGATTTAGCAAGGCTTAAATCTGATGAAAAGATGACTCAATAAAGTTTTATGTAAATTACAGATCATTTCTTGATTTGCTTTTTTTTTTTTTTCATTGTTGTTTAGTTTTGCAGAAGCTAATAGGATAAAAACTAGATGCTGAAATTTGTAATGCTACCCTATATCATTCTAATTAAATTGTGTTCCTTTGAAGTAAACATGAGGATAGCATTATTATTATAGCTTTTATATAGCGCTACTTTCATGCTTATAGCATGCTCAGAGCGCTTTAATTTTTTTTATATACATACCTCTTTTTTTAAGCTGTAAGGGAGGTAGCCCCAAATCTACCTTTTTCTGTCTTAGAAAAGAAAAGGAGTAACTGCAGTTTTTGAAATGATTAATACACAGTTCACTTTAACGCTGATCACTATTGGGCCGTAAAAAAAAATGTGTGTTAAGCAACCAATAAAATTATTATTTAGAAGTTGTATGCATTTATTGATCTGATGCTCAGTAATGTAGATCTATTGAAAGCAAATTTCTTGAACAACGTTTTATGCAGTACCCTGTATTCTGGTCAGTATCAGAGGAACTAGTACAGTTGACCTATGGTCGATTTTAATGGTTACTATTTTATATATTGTTCAGTTCACTGATATGGTTTCACGCATTATATACCTGTATTAAAAGTTACAAGATCAGTGTTTTTAGTTCTAATTAAGGTAATAAAATATGGGAAAGAAGTGAAGAAAATTGGCATTTCCAATCAGCAGTCCTCGTCTTGTCGAAGCAGGACGTTTTGGCGATGCCGTTTTGGCGATAGGGACGTTTTGGCGCGATGTACATTATGTACGTTTATTGTATTATTTCTTTAAAAAAGAATTATTCATATCTATGTTTTGCATGAGTGTTTGTGTTAAGACATAATTTCTAGTCAAAATTATTAAGTTATCAAGACTTTTTTCGTTGAAGCGGGGGGGGGGGTAGAATATATATTTTGTTTGCCTCGGTATAAAATAGTGAAAAAGCTGTGTGTTATACATTTTTAAACACATATTTAAGCGAAAATAATTAGTACCTTTCGTACATTATTATATGTTATTTGAGCAATTATTTTTCTATCTGTTCCTAAAATCCTTTTTATGTGAGTTATAACAAGTCCATTAATCAATGTGACTTATCATTTACTAAATGTAAATATGTGTTTGTGTTTCAAATCATTTTCTTTAATAAGCATTTTGGCTTGTACATGTGTGTTTATTAAGAGGTACATAGAGGCACACTTTTATTTTCAAAATAAACGTTTTTTTTTTAAGATATTACTTTAAAATTAAAAACAAAATGAAACAATGATAGACAAAAAAATTGATGCACTTATTTGTTTACATGAACATTGGTTTATTTAATGACTTACGCGTTAGAGAGGGAAGGGATGGAGGAAAGAGTATACACAAGGAGTGAAATGTGAGCGGGAGG
>JADKLZ010026430.1:0-15571 GCA_021533235.1 Biomphalaria straminea | reverse complement strand
ATATATATATATATATATATATATATATATATGCTTTACACACGTTATATATATATATATTCTTTACACACGTTTATGAATAGGGTTAGGGTTTACTGGACGTTAGGATTGTGGTTTGGAAAAAAATCGCCCCCCCCCACTCCAAAGTTCTTTATCCGCTAGTGGTAGGGAGCACAGGTGCCGAACTAATAATAAATATCAGGTGGCCGAGCCTTGCTCGGTTAAATAATTTATACTAAGAAAGGTAATATACTACTGCTACTGGTGCTACAGCCCATGGAAAGATATGGCCTGCTCTTACATTTCCCTCCATTCATATACCTCCTGGGCCTTTCGTCACCACGCCCTAACGGTAACCCCAAGTTTAGATATCTTGTTCAGTGTGAGAAGGTAAGGAGCAGTAGAGCAGCTGTGTAATCACCATTTCCTTTGTTTTGGTACGGGACATTAGACCATGAACACATGGTCATAATTTTACATGCAAAATTATAATTATAATAAGGCTTGACATCAAATCCGAAGATTAATGAGAAATCTACACCGCTCTACGCAATTAAAGTGTAAACAATTTATTAAGCACTTAAAAACGCAATAACTAATCATACATCGGTACATTTAATTTCATTACTTTCCTTCCATAGTTCTATAATAAATCAATCTTCAATAAGATGGTGCGCAAATGTTTAATTAGGTCCATTGATACTTTAAAACTCGTTCTTGTTTGCATTGTAGTAAGGTAAGCATAGTGACGTAAGCAGCGTTTTTCCCGTTTTCGTCATGGAAAACTTTCATTCATAAATTTTCCATTTCATTCATAAAGTATTCTGACCAAAATTAAATTGAGACATTTTCATTTCGAAATAACGGTCAAACTCGAGTTTTCCCGATGTGGCCAATGAGTTCAGAATTTTTTTCTCACTAATACGCACATACCTTGAAATTTTAAAGAAAATCGTTAGAGCCGTTTTCGAAATAAAATTTATAAATAAATAAATAAATAAATATATATATATACAAGAATTGCTCGCTTAAGAGTATACGATATCGGTAAAAAAAAAACACAAAAAAAACTACTTGCCTAGATTTATGTCTAGGCAAGAGACGCCACATAGACTATAAAGAGGAGGAGGCCACAAAAAAGCTGTGCCACCTGGCCATCATTTCTCATCTACAAGGGACTTAAGTCAGTAGTGGGAGAGCCCAAGAGTGTATCAAACCTGCATAAGTAATCAGAACTCCTCGTAGAAGTCGATAGTAAGATACAGTCCCATGGGCTTCTACGATGCAGAAGAATTTGTGATCTCCATGTGGAAGTCATGCCACACTGAACACCAGTAGATGTGTAATCAGCTCGAGAGACCTGTCGGAATGTTCCGAGAATGAAATAGTGGAGGGAATTGAAGAAGTCACGCATGCCCGGCGCATTACCAGGCGCAGGGATGGTGAGGAGGTCAAAACCTACACTATTATCGTCACATTCTGAACTAGGACACCGCCAGAGTATGTGAAAGCAGGATACCTACGAGTTCCAGTGAGGCCCCACATACCTAACCCCATAACGCTGAGTGTGCCAGATGTGTTGGAGAGAGTCATGAAGACAAGGGCTGCACAGCCCAGTTCAAATGCCCAAACTGTCACGCTGGCCACTCAGCCTACTCTAAGGACTGCCTGTGTGGAAACAGGAGGTTGCCGTGCAGGAGTACAAAGCAAGAAAGTGATGTACTACCTTCAGCCAGGCGAAATAAGCTGTATTGGCCCCTCCCCAAGGGCCAATTAGGCTTGAGAAAGACCTACGCCCAAGCTATGGTTTAGTTTTAGTTTTAGGCACATCGGCACAGTATAGGCCATGTCGTGCCCGTAGTCCCTTAAGGACTACTCTCCCTCTATAAAAAGTCAGAGTTCATATAATTAACTCATTAAAATTAAGGTTTATTTACAGTTAAAATAGCATAGTTAAAAATTTGGATATTTTATACAAATCTAGTGTAAATAATATGTGTATACAGACTCCCGAATCAGATCCTCGAAGACAACCCCACCTCCCGGATAAAGCCCAGTACCTTCCCAGGGTCGACAGTGTCAAACAGTATTTTTAAGTCAGTGGATATAAGAAACTTCTCCCTGACATCCTGGTATCTGGGGCAGTCAATGAGGATATGCTCCACTGTGAGGCGAGAATCACAACGCTCACAAAGTGGTGGCCCCTCTCTCTTCAGCACGAAAGAGTGTGTGATGTAGGTGTGGCCAATCCTCAGTCTAGACATGGTCGTGCTGCCACGCCTTGTCAGACCCTTAGATATGGGCCGCCACCGGACATCCGCCACGATCTGCCTGAGTTTGTTGTGATTCTCAGCCTCCCATCGGTCCTGCCACTCTTGATAGATGGCAGTGGCAATACTTTGTCTCAGGTCCGAGTAGGGAATTTGGGTTCCTGACACTGTTTGGTTTAGGGCTTTCTTTGCTTCTCTGTCTGCGGCTTCGTTTCCCTCTATGCCTACATGGGAGGGGACCCAGATGAAGGTGACATCCCTATGGCTGGCTGCTATTTGGTCCAACAGCTTTAGACACTTGTATACCAATGGAATGTCAGTCTTCATCTGCCCCAAAGCTTGCAATGCAGATTTGGAGTCGGAGCAGATTATAAATTTCCTCCTTTTTGATGCTTTAACGGCCATAAGTGCAAGCGACAGTGCATGTAATTCGGCCGTAAAGATGGAGCATCCATCAGGGAGTCTACGGGAGATTGTTTTGCTCCGAAAGGAGCAGGCACACGCGACCTTTCCATCCATTTTGGATCCGTCAGTGTAGATGGTGCCACAATCTCCGTAGCTCTCCTGCAGTTCCCTAAAGTGGACTTGCAATAGGGTTGGGTCTGTGTTTTGTTTTGGAAAATTAAGGAGGGACAAATTTAATTTGGGTCTACTAGTTAGCCAAGGAGGGGTTTGTGGGGTTTGTATTTTAGAAATTTGGTCAATGGATGGGGTTAAATTTTGGATGGATTCTCTCATTCGAAGGCCTAACGGCTGTATGACGTTAGGCCTTCGATTGTATAGTTCAACATTTATGGGATTGAATACAGGGTCAAAAGCAGGGTTCGTGGGGTTAGATTTTAGTTTTACTATGTACTGCATTGCAAGCTTTTTCATCCTTATGTCCATGGGGAGTTCTCCAGCCTCCACATGTAGACTCGGAATTGGTGACGTGCGGAACGCGCCGAGACAGAGACGCAGGGCAGCATTTTGGATTGGTTCTAGTATCTTTAGGTAAGACTTCCTTGCTGCTCCATATATCATAGATCCATAATCCAACTTGGATCGGATTAGACTTCGATACAGCAGCAGCAAGGTGTCTCTGTCAGCCCCCCAGTCCGTATGGCTGAGTACTCTAAGTATGTTTAATGACTTTTGACATTTTTTCCTAAGTTCTTTAATGTGGGGGAGAAAATTAAATTTGGAGTCAAGGGTGAGGCCTAAAAATTTTGTAGTTTTTACAACGGGGATTCTTTTTTTGTTTATAAATAATTCAGGATCTGGGTGAAGCCCCCTTAAATTACAAAAATGCATACTAACTGTTTTGGAGTCCGAAAATTTAAAACCATTATCATTTGCCCAATTTTGAATTTTGTTTAGATTTAACTGTAATTTTCTTTCTAAGGTGTTCATATTTTTCCCATAAGTAAAAATGACAAAGTCATCAACATACAGAGAGCACTCTATGCCAGGGGATAGAGCATTAATGATGCTGTTAATTTTAATGTTGAACAGGGTGACTGACAGGATGCTGCCCTGGGGTACGCCCATTTCCTGTTCAAAAGTGTCAGAGGTGGAGGTGCCCACTCGGACCTGAAATTTTCGGTCCTTCAGGAATTCCCCTACAAAACGGGGGAGGTGTCCCTTAAGCCCCATAAGCTCCAGGTCACGTAGAATGCCATGTTTCCAGGTCGTGTCATAGGCCTTTTCAATGTCGAAGAATACAGCCACAAGATGTTCTCGTCTGAGTAGGGCATTTCTGATGTAGGCTTCCAGCCTTACCAGGTGGTCGGTTGTTGTCCGCCCTTGCCGGAATCCACACTGGTATTTGGAGATCAAGTTGTTCCTCTCAAGATACCAGACCAGCCTACTGTTAATCATTCTTTCCATGGTTTTACAGATGCAGCTTGTTAGTGCTATTGGTCGATAGTTAGCTGGGTCAGAGCCGTCTCTTCCCGGTTTAGGTATCGGTATAACTGTGGCTTTCCTCCAGCTGTTTGGGAAAGCGCCTGTTTGCCACACACAGTTATAGACCCTTAGCAGGACTGCCAATGAGGGTTCGGGAAGGTGCTTGAGGAACTGGTAATGGATTTCATCTTCTCCAGGCGCTGTGTCATGTGACTTGTCCAGCGAGTCCCTCAGTTCCTCAAGCGAGAACGGTTTGTTATAGTCTTCATTGTTCTCTGACCTGAAGTCAATGGGATGTCTTTCCTCCCTGGTTTTGACTTTTTGGAACTCTGGCGTGTAGTGTGCAGTGGATGATTTTTCTGCTATTGAGGATGCAAGGCAGTCAGCTATTTCTCTGGGGGACGTGACAGTTCGTCCTTGGTTTTTCAAATGCCCTATTGCATTTGATTCTTTCCCTTTGATTCGCCTTACTGCCTTCCAGACCGCTCTAGCAGAAGTTTTGGCATCCAGACTGCCGACAAAGCTTCTCCAGGAATTCCTTTTGGCTGACCGTACAGTTTGTCTAGCCTTTGCTCTAGCTATCTTAAATAGCTTTAGGTTCTCCTGGGAAGGATTCTTTATGAATGCAGCCAGTCGTTTTTTCCTATCGCCAATAGCACTTTTACAAGCTGTATCAAACCATGGTTTGCTGGGCCGTTTTGGATTTGCGGAGGTTAGGGGGACAACTTTCCTGGCAATGTCGAGTAGCTTGGAAGCGAAAATATCAGCTGGGTTCTGCTCATCGAGGATACTTTCTGTGATATCCTCTAAGCATCTTTTTTGGAATTGCTCCCAATCGGCCTTGTTCAATTTCCACCGTTGAGGTCGTCCCATTGAGGGGAGATTGTTAGTAATGATGATTGGGAAGTGGTCACTTCCCCGTAGGTCATTACTAACTGACCATTTGAAGTCGTCCAGAAGTCCGGGGACGCATACGGTGAGGTCAATGCACGTGAGGGATCCAGTTCCTGTGTGCAAGTAGGTCGGTGATGCATCATTGAGTATGCATAAATCATGTTGGAGGAAGATATCCTCCAGCATACGACCTCTTGTGTCAGTACTGTTGGATCCCCACATTGTGTTATGAGCATTGAAATCCCCAAGGATAATATAAGGCCGAGGGAGCTGCCTCAACAGGTCCTCCATACTTGCTGGGTCCAATGGAGCGCCTGGTGGTAGATACAGGCTGCAGCAAGTGATAACCTTGTGTAAAGTTATCCTAGCTGCTACGGCCTGTAGTGTGGTCTGTAGTTCTACCCTCTCATGGGGGATGTTGTCCTTCACAAGGATACAGACTCCACCTGATGCTCTTTCTGCATCCTCAACATTCCTGCTGTAAGCAATGTAGCTTCGGAAACTGATGTTATCTTTCAGAAATGTTTCCTGTAAGCAGACAGCTACAGGAGCCTCAGAGTCCATCAGTAGCTGCATTTCTTCGTAATTGGCCTTGAGGCCTCTACAGTTCCACTGTACAATTCTGGAATCCATGGCTTATTCTAGATGACCTACTTGGAGCTATTAGGCTTCGGGAGGCCCCCGGAGGGGGTTCCCTTTATTCCTGTGACTTTTTTGGACTTCTGCTTGGTTGGAGAGGAGGACACCCCTCTCCTGGGGGGAGTCCTTCTCTCTGGAGAGGAGAGATCCCTCTGGTTAGAGCGGAGGCTACATCCTCCTCCCTCACCTCGGGCATCCTCTCCATTTTGAGCTCTCCCCTTAGGGAGTTTGTCAACCTCTGATTCAGTAGAGGTTGGGGTGTCTGACTGGGTTCTCTGAGGAGAACCTCTATCAGACATGGTGACTCCGGGTTCTCCCGGAGTGTTGGTTTGGACATGCTGTTCGGTCTCCATGCTCTCATCAGTGAGCACAGAGAACCTGTTTTGTAGCATGACCACGGGGCTTTCTGGTTTCTTTTGAGTGAAGTTCTTGGGCGGAGTTTTCTTCTGAGTTGGAGGAGGAGGAGGAGGGGGTGGGGTCAATGTGTCCGTCTGTGTGGCTATGGATCTTCCTGTCTTTGCCGCAGCCTGGGCGTACGTCTTTGTCAAGCCGAATTGGCCCTTGGGTAGGGCCGATACGGCTGATTTCGCCTGGCTGAAGGTGCATCCATTTCTTGCCTTGTACTCCTGCACGGCAACCTCCTGTTTCCACACAGGGCAGTCCTTGGAGTAGGCTGAGTGGCCAGCGTGACAGTTTGGGCATTTGAACTGGGCTGTGCAGCCCTTGTCCTCATGACCCTCTCCGGCACATCTAGCACACACAGTGTTCCTCTTGCAGACTGCCGCGCCGTGTCCATAACCCTGGCACTTGAAGCACCTCATAGGGTTAGGAATGTAGGGCCTCACTGGAACTCGTAGGTATCCTGCCTTCACGTACTCTGGCGGTGTCCTAGTTCCGAATGTGAGGATAATAGTGGCGGTCTTGACCTCCTCACCATCCCTGCGCCTTGTAATGCGCCGGGCATGGGTGACTCCTTCAATACCCTCCACTATTTCCTTCTCGGAACATTCCAGCAGGTCCCTAGAGCTGATTACACCTCTGCTGGTGTTCAGACTCTTGTGTGGCATGACTTCCACTTGGAGATCACAGAGTCTTCTGCATTTCAAAAGCCCATCAGAGTGTATCTTGCTATCTACTTCTACGAGTAGTTCCATCGTTCTGTGTAGCTTTGATACACCCTTGGGCTCTCCCACTACCGACTTGAGTCCCTTGTATATGAAGAAAGGGCTCAGTTTTGTCAGGCTTTTCCCCTCCTCTGTGCACCTGACCACCAGAAATGATGGCCAGGTAGGACAGCTTTTTGTGGCCTCCTCCTTTCTCGTTTCAATACGACGTTTCTTGCCAAGACATGGGTCTGTGGCAAGTGATTTTTGTTTTTTTTGGGTATCCATAAGGAAAGGTAAATAGTTCGGCACCTGTGCTCCCCACCCGCCATCGAGTCCAACAGGGGGACGGGCCATTCGGATGTCCAGAATGAGCCCGCCAGGGCTACACAGGTGCTATACTCAGTCAGCTGCTGCATCGGACATGTGTCCGATACAGTAGCTGGCTGATTGACCCTCTAGCCACCGCCCTCCAGCATAGGTCGAGGACCTATGCTGGTAGCTCGGCATGACCAGCCGGTTGACCCAGAGCGGGCCATCTGGGCCTCAGGTCTAGGGGAACTCGGAGCCAAAGTATTGTGTTGCGGTGGTCCATCCTCAGATAGTCACCCACTCAAACACCAGGATCTCTTTATCCCCCCTTACCCGTCGCAGTCCACGGCAAACGGACTGGTCCTGGACAATGTGAGGTTTTAAAAGATAAGGAGACAGAGTGAAGGTTAATAAAGGCAGACTGAGAGTAAGAGGAGGCAGATAAAATGATAGAAAAGAAGTAGGGCACTTTTGAGCTCCAAAAGTGCTAAGGAAAGAGGAGCGCAGTTTAACGTCATGTCTCAGGGACGAACCAAGCTATGGTAAAGATAGGAAAATCCATAGCCACAAAGACGGACACATTGACTCCACCCTCCCCTTTTCCTCCTCTAACTCAGAAGAAAACATCACCAAAGAATACACATTTAAAAAGACAAGAAAGCCCTGTTGTCACGTTAAAGAACAGTTTCTCTGTGCTCGCTGATGAGAGCATGGAGACTGAGCATCATGTCAAAACAAACACTCCGAGAGAACCCGGAGACATTATGTCTGACACATGACAGGTTCTCCTTAGAGAAACCAGTCAGACACCCCAACCTCTACTGAATTTGAAGTTGACTAACTCCCTAAAGGGAGAAATCAAATCGGAGAGGATGTCCGAGGTGAGGGAGGAGGAAATAGCCTCTGCTCTAACCAGAGGGATCTCCCTTCTCAAGAAAGAAAGACTTCCCTCAAAAGGGGATGTACCCCTCTCCTTCCAAACCAAAGAATTAAAATACTTAAGTCACTGGAATAAAGGGAACCCCCCTCGGGGGCCTCCCAAGGCCTAATAGCTCCAAGTAGGTCATTAGAATAAGCCATGGATTCCAGAATTGTGCAGTGGAATTGTAGAGGTCTCAAGGCCAATTATGAAGAAATCCAGCTACTGATGGACTCCTGTAGCTGTCTGCTTACAGAAAACATTTCTGAAAGATAGCATTAATTTCCGAAGCTACAGTGCTTACAGCAGAATGTTGAGGATGCGGAGAGAGCATCAAGTGGAGTCTGAATTCTTGTGAAGGACAGCGTCCCCCATGAGAGGATAGAGCTACAGACTACACTACACTTGCTGCAGCCTGTATATACATCCATGCGCTCCATTGAACCCAACAGACACGAAGAACGTCATTGTCACATATGCCATTCTAGATTTATTTGTATATTCCACATTTAAAAGCTTTTGTGCAAATAGAAATATAAACCCTTGACTGATCCTCAGGAATTACCCTACAAATCTAGACCCTTGACAGCACCTCAGGATTTACCCGAGACCTAATTACGATGTTTGAAATCTATTGGTTGTTTTAAAAAGAAAGACTTGTAGATGGCACTTGGGTAGATGACGCTTAGATAGAGGGCGCTGTAGGAGGCGCTCAAAAAAACCAGTCTATGCGTGATGGTCTCCTTGAACAGTTGTGTTTCTAATATTTTCTGATTTTAGATAAGAAAGAAGTCTTTATATTGTATTTTCATTTTTATTAATATGTACCTTGTACATAAGCTGTACTTACGTTCTATTTAAATAAAGTTCCAGAGTTTTGTTTTAAACAAAGAATCATTTATTTGTGAATCCTAGATCGTCATTTGTTCAACTATTTTAATTCAAGATAAATCCCCGGCACCACACTCAAGTTGTGACAGTCATAAAACAACTTCCTCGGCCCTATATAATCCTTGGGGATTTCAATGCCCATAACACTATGTGGCGATCCAACAATACTGACACAAAAGGTCGTATGCTGTAGAATATCTTCCTCCAACATGACTTATGCATACTTAATGATGCATCACCGACCACTTCCACAAAGGAAGTGGATCTCTCACATGCATTGATCTCGCCGTATGCGTCCCCGGACTTCTGGGCGACTTTAAATGGTCAGTAAGCGATGATCTACGGGGAGGTGATCACTTTCCAATCATCATTGCTAACAATCTCTCCTCATTGGGACGACCTCAGCGGTTGACGCTAAATAAAGCTGATTGGGACCAATTCCAAAAAAACAAGATTACAAAGAGAGTTTGTGTGATACACAAACTCAGAGGCGGCCCCCGTCGGAGTCGGATCCCTGTCAGATCCGCTTTGATCTCTCAACGGACGGACAGACAGACAGACGGACAGACAGGCCACACAAAACTAATATACATCTTCCGTGCTTTGATCTCTCAACGTTAGCCTTGTAAAGCCGATGTTCAAGGCAACTGCCACACTTGTTTTATGAGTTGATTACTTTACGAGTAAATACTGGTATGTTACTCGTATGTTGGAACAAAAAAAAAATGTGAAAACATGTGCAGTATATTAGATTATTAATTGTCTTAAAGTAGGTTTCATTTATATTGCATACTAATTAGGTTTTTTCTCTTTAAATACTGTTTGCATAAAATATTTTTAAAAATTAGATTTTGAGCTTTTAGAAAAAAAAAAAGTAGCCGTTGCATCAGAACTTTGAATGCTCTATATTATCGTTATGTCAGATTTTCATTTTCTCTTCTACTTTCTGAGCACTAAACGGGACGGACGGACAGACAGACAGACAGACAGACAGACAGACAGACGGACAGACAGGCCACACAAAACTAATAGCGTCTTTTCCCCTTTCGGGGGCCGCTAAAAAAGTCCAGCTGATACCTTTTCTAGTAAGCAACTTGATATAGCTAGGAAAGATGTGACCCTAACCTCCGCAAATATAAAAAACGGCCTAGCAAACCATGGTTTGATACAGCTTGCAAAAGTGCTATTGGCGATAGGAAAAAACGACTGGCTGCATTTATAAAGAATCCTACCCAGAAAAATCTAAAACTAATCAGGATAGCTAGAGCAAAGGCTAGGAAACCATACGATCAACCAAAAGGAATTCCTGGAGGAATTTTGTTAGCAGTCTGGATGCCAAAACTTCTTCTAGAGCGGTTTGGAAGGCAGTAAGACAAATCAAAGGGAAAGAATCAAATGCAATAGGGAATTTCAAAAACCAAGGACGAACTGTCACGTCCCCAAGAGAAATAGCTGACTGCCTTGCATCCTAAATAGTAGAAAAGTCACCCACTGCACACTGCACGCCATAGTTCCAAAACGTGAAAACCAGGGTGGAAAGACACCCCATTGATTTCAGGTCAGAGAACAATGAAGACTACAACAAACCATTTTCGCTTGAGGAACTGGGGGACTCGTAGTGATGGGAACTAAACTAATTTCTATAGTTAAACTAAAACTAAGTTTGAACTAGAAAAAAGTAATTAAACTTTTAGTTGATCACAAATTGAAAAAAAAACAAGATTACTAATACACAAACTCAGAGGCGGCCCCCGTCGGAGTCGGATCCCTGTCAGATCCGCCTATTCGCAAGATGTTTCGGATGTTCCTTCTAAGTCCCTGGCTCAATTCCTGTATGCTCCCATCCTTAAACTATCGCAATATTTCTGAAAGAACAGTAAAGGTTAAATCATATTTTCAAAAGCCTTTAGTGTTTTTTTTCTAACCGTGACGGACAGACCAACCAACAGACAAAACGCACAAAAATATGCTAGTTTCATTGTAATGGGGGCATTATACAATTTTATTTTTAAAAATCTGATTTTTTTTAATTTAAGAAATTAGTTTAGAATCATGTCATTTCCGGTCTTTACGCTAGTACACGAAAGCCGCTGCTAAAAGCTCATTTTAAAAAATGTGCGTGATATCTACATGCCTAGAGCATTTCTTATAGTAACATTTCCTCCCTTACATTTACGTAATTGTTTTAGAATTGGTGTTTTGTTTTTTTAAAAAATCGCTTGCATAATTAATTTTATAAATTAAACGGTTTGCTTTTAGAAAACTAAAAGTAGCCGTTGCACCTAAACTTTTCAAGCCGCATTTAATGGTGAAATAATATTTTTCGTATCTCTTCTAGTTTTGACGCTCTGAGTCTGACAGACGGACAGACAGACAGAAAGTCATTTTAAAAAATGTGCATGATATCTACATGCCAAGAGCATTTTTTCTAGTAACATTTCCTCCCTTACATTTACGTAATTGTTTCAGAATTCGTGTTTTGTTATTAAAAAAATCGCTTGCATAATTAATTTTATAAATTAAACGGTTTGCTTTTAGAAAACTAAAAGTAGCCGTTGCACCTAAACTTTTCAAGCCGCATTTAATGGTGAAAAAATATTTTTCGTATCTCTTCTAGTTTCGGCGCCCTGAGTGTGACAGACGGACGGACGGACATTTTGCACAAACCTAATATCGGCTTTTTCCCCTTACGGGGGCCGCTAAAAATAGTTAAACTCGTAAATGCTATCAACTATTTATCTTGTTGGCAAATTTAACTGTAATAGTAGAGGCGTCATATGTGCGATAATATGACAAAGGTGAAAATGATCTACATTGGAAACACAGGCAGGACTTTAAAAACACGACTCCAAGAACACCTTAGAGACATTCAAAATATTGCAACTAGCAGGGGACGGCAACCTGCGAATCGCGAGCCACATGCGGCTCTTTGGATGTTAAGCTGCGGCTTTTTAGTTCCATGCGGAAAATATGATCTATTTTATTGAAAAAAAAAAACATTTAAAGATTGTTATGATTCGATTATATCTCTCAGCCACTTGTTCTCGCTTTTCTGCGCACCCTTCTCCGTGTCTTGAAATGTAACATATTTGCAGGTAAAATATATTCAATTTTCTTTTTCCTTATCACTTGATATAGATGAGTCTTACGATATAAAAGACATTGTTCAAGGTGACCTTTTTGTCAGGTATATGTCTTCTAAGTTCCAAAAGAAGAACTTCTAGGATGGCTACCGCTATCGTGACAAACCAGAGGAAAAAATACAGCTAATGTCGTGCGAAAATACATTGTGACAATAAAATCGATATAAATAAATCTTTCAATAGAATTGATGGAGCTAGAAGAATGACAGAAAAAAAATAAAGGGGCAACTACGATTCTTTGGCGCAAAATTAAAAATGAATTCTTTTTTTACATTTCACTGCATAATATACCAAGAGGCGGTTTGTGTCCAAACATTTCCGGGGAAATAGTTAAGGTCAAGAATTTGGTAATTAAGATTTTTAATAGCATCTTGTTAAAATTACTCTACCATCGTCAGTTTAAAGAATTCTTAACGAAATGTTCGGAAGCAAAAATCTTGTGGCTCTTTAGAAACGTTGAAATTTAGTAAATTGTCATTTTTGGCTCTTCCGACTCAAAAGGTTGCCGACCCCTGAACTAAGGACGTCTCCATTCATTTTAAAAACACACATTATAGGGGTACGAGATCTCTTGATCGATGAGTTAGTGGTATATTCTTGATCCTGACCACTAATGTCCTAATCGCTGCTAATCATCAATGCAATAACAAAAAGACTCGTCTGCAGATGGAAAACAAACTTATTTACATGTCAGGCACCCTCCAACCTAACGGGATCAACAAACACACTTTTATTAAAAATGGCTATCTGGTTGTGGTTGTAGATAGTTGGCAGTCCTAATAAGCTTTTTCTCATCATGTTGAGAATATTGAATGGTGTGCAAATGACTAATCAAACTGTACATCCAGACACTTAATCAAATAAAAAGTTTTTTTATTGAGGCTTGAAAAAGATATTTTCACTTACAAAACCATCTGGAATTCTAGATCTATATTTTGTTATAAATCTAGATGTAGATTATATTTACTCTAGATCTATTCATAGATCTAAATCTACAGGACAGGGGGAGCGCATCATTCAGGAATGTTCTTTCTATTCTAAACTAGATCTCAAGTATAAAAAATATTTCATTTTTATTAGGAGATAATTTAGATCCAAAAACAAAAGAAGCTCCGTGTCAACTCTTTGTGATATTACAATAAAAGGAGGACTCGCTATTATATGCTTTAATTAAACGAGTTTGTTTGTTTTTGGTCACAGTCTGTCTGATATACGAGGATACATTGGCAGGTATTGGGGTCCGCCTTTGAGTTTGTGTAAAACACAAACTCCTTTTGTAATCTTTTTTTTCCCCATCTCCGAATCATAGAGGGCTGTTTTAATTTATGCGCTGGGAAGTCTCGAAAAATAGAGTTATGTTTCTTTTATTTAATTATCTAATTTACCAATGTGCAATTGGACAAGAAGACAAGAAGGATGAATTATTTTGTAAATGTATCATTTTTCTATGTCATGCAAAAATAGAGAGCTGTAGTTATTTTACATATGCTTTTTTTAGTATATATAACTGAAAAGTCAAAGATATTACCTCGGAACTAGTGGATGATCTCCAACGATTGTTAAATCGAAAATATCCTCGAAGTTTGTCCTTAGTAGCGTCTGACATTCTCCAGGAAGCAAATAGTACTGGTGTGCTACACGTGGCTAAAAATCCAAAGCAAGCAAAAATCAGATAAGTTATGTCATAGTGTCCCATGTTGTGATTAGTTTCATGCACAAAGTAATGCACTAGAACTAGGATGTGTAATGGACACCAGCAAATAGCGAAACAAGTTGTCATGGTGATTAAATAATTTTGTGTTCGTTTTTCTTTCTCAATATCTAAATCATCATCTCGAGAAGTTGCTGGGCAAGATTTTCGACTGGATGCAATGTTTCCTTCTTGACTAATTGGATGGCAGTGCTGACTGGACACTCTGCTAGGGTATGTTGTCATGGCGGTTGAAATACTATTGGATGATTTATGCTCATGAGGTTGAAGAGCCTTTGATCTATAATAATCACCAGAAGACCACGATCCAATCTTGTCTCGAGCATTTTGTTCTTGATCACCAGAAGCTAGATTCTGTGTATAATGAACAGAGATCAAAGGAAACTCTCGAGATTTAAACTCGGCAGAAACTCGAACATATAACAAGGCAATGACTGCAAGAGGCATGGCGTAGAGTGTAACAAACATAGCACGAATATACTCTTCTATGCGGCGCTCCACAAATACGTAGCATATTCCTACACCTTTAAAGTCTTCACCTGAAACAAAAAATTAACATGAGAACGAAAAAAAAAATAAGCGGGTAATATTTGAGAAATCAAACACAATTATTTTAATTTAGGTGAAATAAAAGTCTTAAAGTCTAAAGTCTGGGGTTATGGCTGGGGTTATGGCTGGGTTTGTGTGCATTTAGAACTTTATTGGCGCCCACCCCCACCATTATCCATGAATACAACATAGAAATATAGGCGTAAAAATAAAATGCATTCAATAATAACATAATACAAATAACTTTAGTTTGTATTACTTAACTAAAATATCGACAATATTTTTACTTCTACAAAAAAAAGACTGTTTTACGTGCAAAAAGAACTCAGATACTGCATGTGTTTCTGAATTTTTTAAGTGTATTATTCTAAAATTGAATCATGATTCGGTAGCAAAAATGTATTGCAACTATTATTAACTTGCATAAAGTATATGATATATAACCTTCCTCTACATGGATGTTAAAAGGAATGTAAACAATAAATGCTTAAAAATATTTATTTAAGTTAGTCACTTCTATCAATTCATTTTGTACATGTCATGATTACGCCAATAACTAATCAATTAGCTTTATTAATTAGCTTTTATGCTTTTAGGCTTAGTGGCGGCCTAGTCCAGAGCTATGGTACAGTTATATATATATATATAATATCAGGTGGCCGAGCCTTGCTCGGTTAAATAATTCCATAAGAAAGGTTATATACCCGAAGTCATTTTGTGATTTTTTTTATAATTACGAAAATGAACGATCGGATAAAGACTACAAATCTGAAGAGTTTCTTAAGTGTTCTGTTTGTTCTAAATGTAAATTGGTACGTTCAGATATTTAATTTTGGAATAAGTATATTCAATTATGGCTTTAGTACAAAACATTGAGTGACGCAAATTTCTACGTTATTGAGTAAAACTGCAAAGACTTTCTTCCAAGCCAATAATAGTAGGCCTACGATAGTTTTACGCTGTCTAGACTGAAGGAGGACATAAGAGACTTGATATTTAATCGCCATGTACAATTACATATAGAACAAACAGAACACTAAAGAAACTCTTCAGATTATTTTAGGAATATGTGCCCTGCTCAGCCAGACTGTCAGACTATAAGAAGTTCATACCGGCTTTTGCCATCCATCTATCCCAGTGGTGCTACACTAACATTTAGATACGTTAAAATTTTAAAGTAAATCGTTAGAGCCGTTTTCGAAATAGAAGATATATATATATATATATATATATATATATATATATATATATAT
>JADKLZ010026421.1:11525-25545 GCA_021533235.1 Biomphalaria straminea | reverse complement strand
TTGACACACATGTTAGGGTTTGTTTGCTGTTTTAGCTGTTTGACACACATGCTAGGGTTTGTTTGCTGTTTTAGCTGTTTGACACACATGTTAGGGTTTGTTTGGTGCATATGCAGTTTGTCACACATACAAGGCTGTCCATTACTAATTGACATTCTTATTCCACTTTTGTTTTCTACATTTCATATTCTCATTTAAATAAATTAATATATAAGACCACATATGAAAGTAAATTAAAAAAAAAAAAAAAAAAAAATTTCTACTATCGAAAAAAGTTTATTTATTCACATGAATTTATTTCGTCCAAAAATAAATAGAAATCAGTCATTTACAATTTGAATTCTCAACGGATGTGCGAATGTCTGGATGAGTTGTGTTAATGTGTGAATGAAATAAGTGATACAGTCCTCTACTAAAGCTACTTATTTAGATCACTTAAGCTTTAATGCAATGTTATTTTATACACAACGTTTGTTATATAAATTATACAAGCTACGTACGTTATTTGAAAGAACAAAATTTAGCACTAGCTCAATGAAAACGCATAGAACAATAATCGCTGAAGAGATGTACACAGTAATCTGTCCTTTGTTAACATTTAGTTTTCTAGAGCTCCGCTTGATTCATTTTAAATACAATATGAGGTAAAAAAAATAAAAAAGCGATATAGAGAAAGATGGGGACATATTGCGTAAAGTAAAAAAATCGACAAAGCACGAAAAGAGGGAGATTGGGAAATAAATAAACAAATGCATAATGTCAAGGTCGCAGGTTTGAAATATCATTGTTGCCTTCTAAATAATTCAAATTAATTGGTGCCAGAAGCGGATAAGCTTGGACATTTGCTTCCACCGTGTTATACGTATTATATAGTATAGCTTTATCAATGTTTCTGTAGTCTGAACATCGGAAACACCATCGATTGAATTTATGAAACTCCCTCATACAAATAACTTTTCCTGTAAAAAGAAACGAGCAACGACTCCATGACAGAGCTATGAAAGGAAATTATTAGGACCAAAACACTTTTACAGAGCCGAGCATCTACAGTTGTCTTAAAACTAATACAAAAGAACTTCAAGATATGAAAATGCGAGTGGCACACCAGGGACGAACTGTCGTATTTTTCTATACGAGATTTTATAGTGGGTTGTTTGTTTTTATGTAACTGTTGTGACTTTTGTTAAATTACTTTTACCTTTTAATCTTTTCTTGTTTTGTTTTAAAGAGTACGAATACAATACAAAATTTAAATTTAAAAAAAAAGTAATCTGACTACGACATAACCCTGGACAGCTCACTTGGCTCTCGGTGTCAATAAGGCCAAAGAAAATATAAAGGTCAAAAAAGCTTTGAAAATTACAGAGGAAAATGAAGTTCTACTAAATATCGGAAGTGGGGTTGAAGTACGCATGACTAAATTTAATGTTTTTTTATGCTGGTTACATGGTTGCCCCTATTGTTATTGTGGACCATTGTTCTAAATTGTAATATTATAACACTTAAATATGGCAATTTCAAACACATAAAGAAATTAGTAAGGCCCGAAAATCATAGTTTTGATTTATTAATAATATTGTAAAATATGAGTACTTAAAGGAAGGTCTTGTGACATTTACAACAATTCTAGATTGTCGCATACGTCTTTAAGCAACACAGTGAGACTTTACATGAGTGTGATTACAACAATAAGGGACAGTATAAACAAAAAAAGAAACTAAAAACTAAATGGTACATAAATGTGAATCAAAAACAATCTAGTAATAATCACATCGTTCTTCATGAAACATTTGTGATCCTTTCTTACACTTAAACGCTTCGGAAAATTCCTGAAGTTGACCTAACGCCATGTTGATCTTCACATCGTTTGTAGGCCATCCGGAAATCATAGTGTTCACATACCAGCTGCTGGTTCTGTCGTAACAAAACGTTTGCGCATGCGCCAAAAACAGCATCTGTTCATTGGTTAAGCCGAGCCCAGGGACAAGTTTTTCGGCTATTCCCATATTTTTCATCCAGTCTCTGTAGCCGATTAGGGCCAGACGGACCCCGTTGGTCCAAGAGATGGCAAAAGGCACAAAGTTTTTGGCTCTGAGCCTCACGTCCTTTGTTGTCCCGTCCGGCAGACGATATGTTTTCGTAACATTGTAGACATTTTCCACACACTTCCGGACAGGCTCGTATGATTCCACTGACTTATTGCTCCACCAGGTTTGATCGCTTCCCATGTAGTTGCCGCTCTTGTCGAACTTCCGGCCCCACTCGTCGATGATGTGATGAAAGAAGCGCGCCAAAACAGAGCCGAATGATCCAAACGTCGCGGAATGAGGTTGTTTCTTGGAATAGATCGGAAACTGGAGAATACCTGGTGATAAAAACAAACAAAACAATTATAAAGCAATTTAGTTCACTAATTGTTTTTTTATAATTGTGACTTTTAAGTCGTCAAAAAATAGGGATATAACATATTTGCACCCAAATGTTGAATTATGTGTAAATCTATGTCTGTGGGAAGCGTGGTCGAGTGGCCAAGTACGCTTGAACTTGGCTTGGCTACCTATGAAGGGTGCTCGAGGTTCGACAACCGACTCGGGCAGAGTTGAGGTTACTGAGCGCTTGAAGGTAGCACGGAAAAACTTTCTGCCAGATACCCCCTCTCTCCCATTGATCCACAAATGAGATTGGACCATAGCGCTCTGAACATACTATAAGCATGAAAGTAGCGCTATATAACAGCTTTATTTTCAATTTATGTAGATCTCATCTATGTTGAATATATAGCCGTGCTGTGTAAAATTTTTCAGGTGTACAGAGAATATGCATGACTAAATGCATGACGCGTAGGACGTAATCATCTTCTTTTTTGAAGTAACGTCTGTATTGTATAAGATAAGATAAGATATGAAACTATGAATAGCTATTGTTTTTTTTAAGAATACGATAATTTGCTTTTTTTTAAAGCACTGTAAATTTGAATTTCTAAACAAAAAATAGATGTCTACTACAAGGTTGGCAAAAGTAATACTTTCAATAACATCCTAGTCTTCTTGACGTTATTTAGTTCCAATGTTCCTCTTTTTTAATAAAGCTTATATCAACTCACTCTGTCTGTCTGTCTGTCTGTCTGGTAAACAGTGTGTACACGTTATTTCTCACACACCCATTCTCGGATCAAGTTGAAAATTCGCAAAAATTATTCTTTGACATGGACAAAACATGAACCAATAAAAAAGTAACCAATCAGTAAATTAATTACAGTTATTTATTATTTTGTTTGATACTAACAGTGGAAACTAATCCGTCGGTATTCACAAATATAGCTAATTTGGTTGGGTTTAGTCTCCTTAAATAGTTTACTAATTGATAGAATTAAATTTAATAAAAAAATATTTTTTTTGGCCAATTGGATTATACTGACTAATCAGTCATACATTACGCTGAGGAGATTCTCTCCTCTCCTGCCCCAGCTCTTCCCCCCCCCCTTGGTTTTTGTGTCCACCCATTGTCTTCGCATTAGAGTCTTTAAATAAATATAGTTCTTAACACAATAGAAACCTGCAAGAGAAACTAATGGAGTTATTCAATAGCAGCTTTTGTATGCATAACTGTTAGGTAGCTAATTTAGTATTGCGCACATTTTCTAGATAGTTAGTTTAGTCTTTTAGAATTGCGCACTTTTTAGTACCGACATTGAACGCACATTTTATGACGACACAGACTGTAGGGTTAGAGGTTAAGTTTGACGTAATAGGATTTGAGTTACCGCTAGGCTCTCGGGGTGATCAGACGTATTTATCTTTTGACTAGACTGTGGCCCATCTTGTAAATAAATTGTTATTACATTTTCATCTCGAAGTCAGCTTAGTCATTTCAAGTTTTGTTCCTGTGAGTATTTGTTCGTGTTATGTAATGTCTTCTCTATGAACTCGCGAGATTAAAAATACATCTTCACAAGAAACTCACGCACCTAGTATCCTGAAGCAACTTAGAAATATAGTAATCTACAAACACAACAAGAAAGAAAAGGGAAGCACATTACAAACTACAAATCAAAACACAAAACATTTTATTTGATGTTTAGAAAATATTTCATAGTGTTTATTCATCTAGTAGCCTACACTATAGATGGAACTTAAAAGGATTGTGAGCCTTTATCTGCTTGTTTAAATTTGTTTTATAATCTACTTAGTATAAACATTAAATAGATATATACAAAGATGTACTATTGTAGCTCACCTGCAGGTGCGGATATTTCATTCATATCTAAGTAGACATACATAGTGGTCGAGTAGATAGGTATAGTCCATTCTTCTCTGTCGCCACTGGCTTTGTTCAGATCTTCATTCATCAGAGAACGGTGGAACTGGTTCCCACTGAGCATGTTGCTGAAGTGGTCAGTCAGATTGACATTCAGACCATTGTACATTAGGTCAACCTGGGATGTATTGATTTTTTGTATTAAATATAATTGTTGAAAGAAAGAGAGCATCTGATATATTATACATACAAAAATTCAAAGTTGGACAAATAAAAATTTGAAAAAGCATTAAAGTAACTGGAGGTTCCCTTAAAAAAAAAGTAAAGTTCCCCTTTCAGACCTTGTGGTCTATAGGGCAGATGATGTAAAGGTCATCTGATTCTGTGGCCTACGGTTAACGAGGGTGTCATGTGGCCAGTACAACGACCAACCGCCTTTACTTTTCCCCAACTAATGTCAGGTACCCATTAGAGCTGGGTGGACTCAGAGGCACCCAAGGATCCCGAAATAAAAATCACAGTCTTCACCAGGATTCGAACCCGTGACCCCCGGTTCAGAAGCCAAGCGCATTACCGCTCAGCCACCGCGCCTCCGGGAGGTTCCCTTACTAATCGAAAAAAACAACCTATAAATTGCAAGGTTTTCGATATATCACTGAAAAAAATTAAGGGAGCGTTTATTATCCATTTTTTTATGTCAATAATAAATGTGTACTTTTTAACGCTTCAAAAGTCAAATTTTAAAATCTTTTCCGTTTGATTCACTGACTGGCTCTAACCTAACCCTAACTTTTCCACTTGCAGTGAACAAATAAAAAAAGAAAATGTAGCCAGTTAGTACCTTCCTTGTGCTTGTAACAACCAAGTACTTTTCACGATCGAAATCGAAGCGGTTAATATAAAATTGTATAAGCTTTTCCCGTTTGTATGACAAACTGATTTCAATGCAGAGGAAGTATTAGAATTTCACTATATGACTTCAAAGTACCGGTAATGGCAAGTACCGGTAGCCTAATAAAGGAGATCTGTTCTCTGTGGTACACTGTTGTTTTTTTTTTTTTAAAGATTAACTGCCATTCATAAAGATAGCGTTAAAATTACAACTTCATTATTTTGTTTTCTAGTTGGCAACGAAAATCCTGAATATAAAAACAATGTCACTTTTTGATAGCGTGAAAGGTTTACTCTAATAAATAATAATACATATACTTTCTTTAAAGTTATATACTAGTTTGCAGAACATCATTATAATAATATACACATCGCAAACTAGTACATTTCAATCTGGGTTACATTTTTTAAGTAATACAGATTAAAGAAAAAAAGAAGAGAAAGCAATATGTAGAAATATGGGGGAAGGGGAACAAAAAAAAGTAAAAGAAAGTAAAGAATAAAAAGAAGATTTTGAAATAGACAAAATAAAAATCATCCAGGACATTGATTGAACGACTGCTGAATTAACAACAGAGTAGAAGGAGGTATTGATTGAACGATTGCTGATTGAACAACAGAGTAGAAGGAGGTAAACCAGGGTTTTCTTTTTTAGTAAATAGTATCCATCAAAAAATTGTTCACAAAGGGGATAGCACAATCTTCGATACAAAGCTCAGTACGTAACAATAAATTTAAGTAATACGCTTTCTATTTCTGCCACAACATTGAATTTAAGAAATAAGCTATCTATAACTTCTACAGTACAAAATTTAAGAAATATGCTATTACTACAACTTATACCGGTTAGAGGTGATTAGAGAAGTGAACAAATCTAAAAGATTATATATAGAAATAAAAATAAAATAGAAGAAAAATTTTTTTCAGACCACCCACTGAAGATTAGACTATTTCTTCTTACATTGCCAACATTGTCCATCCAGTCTGGGTAGCCCATTTTTAATACGACTTTGTCCAATCTTTCTCTGGCATATTGCTTGGTCGGTCCGTCCATCCAAGGTGTTTTCTCCAACTGTTCTTTTAGAGCCTGTCTGATATTGTCTGTAATGTCATGAACCTGAAAATGTTAGCATACGTTATTGTTTTGATTTTAACTTACATTGTTTGTTAAAATAGATTTGACAAATCAACAACTTTCATATCGATAAACACGTTGACACTGTTATGTAAACAAACTGTCTACTTTGAAAAGAAAAGGGCATAAAACATAAACATAGTCTCAATATTATCAATATTGTTTTGTACAGTAATTACGCTGATTTTGTCAACTGTATAATCTAACTGAATTTCCATTAGATCGGATCAATAAAAATTATCTTATCTTATCTTATAGGCGATTGGACTATAGAGACTTAGGGTGAAGAACTTTCGTAAGATTTACTTTTATAATGTATTTTAATAGTTTGTCCGAGACAGTGAAAAAGGTCCTACCGTCTCTCTGCTTTCTTTACTGAAATAATGGTTGATGTAGAGAGAGCCGAGGGCGTCGCCCATGTATCTGGTGGTCACGGCGAAGCAATACCTGAAGAGTCCCATGAAGCTTTCACGTTTGTAGAGGTCCACATACATCTCTCTGTTGGCGTGGTTGTAGTCCCAAGACAGTTCCTGGAGACACAACAAAAGAACAAATTAAAACATGTACCAGATTCTTAAAGCACACTATCAATACAACTATTAGCTCGAACTGATCGTGTAACAGTGTCGGATCCATGGAGATGTGTGCTATAGCTGGAGGTGGGGCGGGCATCATTTTGTGGATACAGTTTATAGTTGGCGTAAACAATTAGAAACACGAAAGAATGAATCATTGCTGCTTATAAATATTTAACCTATTCTTGTATTGTGTACCCCCATTCCCTCTACAAAATCTAAAATCTGGCATGAAGATGGACAGGTTACCAAATAATGGGAAAGACTTCGGGAGTCAGCTCTGAGGACAAATCAAGGGCCTATGATTCTTGGACAGATTGCATCCCACAGTGCTACAATCAAATCATAATAATCGATATCTCTACTTCTAGAGGACTGAGGGTGGTCAAGGTATTTCAGGCCTTGCTTAGTATGTACACATAGTTTCATGACGTAATGTGGACGTTTATCAAAGTAAATCTGCTTATATCTCTCCCCGAGACTACGAGAACCTATTCAAGTTCACTATTGCTAGTCTGACACTTCATGGTCATTCACAATCAGTAATCCGACGTAAATTCACATAATTAACTCTTTCTCTCCATAATTATTTTTCCACGTTTTGAGGGAATTCTTTATTTTCCTCATTACTATTTCTCTACCCTGTTATGATTGGGCTTCAATAGCTTTGTTGTTTGTTATCAAAAAAAAAAGTTGTATTTGGTAAAGAATAAAAGGGAAATGCATGCTCTTTGTACATAACACAAAGTCAAGTTTTAAAAATTTAGAAGAGGAACAAAACTAATGAGGTCAAATCAACGCTGATATCGTCGATTAGGAGGGAAAGAGTCAAAGTTAAAGCATAATGCAATGTGAGTGGCCTAGAATTTTAATTTTGTAAAATATGTGAAAATCATGTGTTTTGTATTTGTACAGATTAATATATTTCTCGTTGTCGCATAATATATATTTTAAACCCTCAAAGTCTAACATCATACAAACATTTTTCTTGAATGAATTGTCCAATTCTTGAAATACGATTAATCTTTGGTAATCCCATGTTTTTTGATAATCCGACACTCATATTGTCCCATAATCGTCGGACTAGTAAAACAAGACTCAACTGCATTTATGAGGGCCCTCAGCGAGTTGCAGAGTTCTACAAGGGATACCCACCGTAATGTAATTTTCCACGACGCGCCAGATCAAGTAATTATGCAACATCCGTTTTTTGTCAGCAGCCGGAAGTGACGAAATCATGTTTGAGATGTTCTGGAAATAGTCTGTGTGGGTCAAGACAATTTTGGTGGCTCCGGTTATTCGGACGTTGTTGAACATGTAGGACAGTTGCTGCGTCCAGTCTATGACGTTGTTGGTGTCTGTGGTCAGCTGAACAAGAGTTGGCTGTAACACAAGTACACATTTACATAAGAGGAATGTAATGAATATCAACCCAACAAACAGAATGGGAAAACAAGTAAACTAAAGAAGGAAAAACAATATTTGTAAAAGCGTATGTAACTGAACATTTACAGCCATATTCTCTCACTACCGTAATATTTTCCCTTTTTTCCAATCAACAAATTAATAAATTAACACTAATTAATTAATTGGCTAATGTTATGATTGATTGATAGAGACAACGAATAACTGTGCAGGGTGCCAGATTGATCCGAGACTCTGTAGTTGGAGAAATAACGTGTACACAATTTGTCCGAGACAGACAGACAAAAGGAATAAATTGAAAGCTACGTTAAACATACAGGCCATTTCGCCGTTTTGTATTGAATGCACTGTTCTTTTGACATCGTAAATTGCGAAGGAGTCTCAAGGTAAAAAAATGTTTATTTGACAAGAGTACAACTCGAATTTTTAACCAATCTAAACAAAAGCCATTACAAAATCGAACACTTTGTGTTATTGGGATTTTTCAAGATATGTATAGAATTGCATGATTTATTAGTAATCTCTTTATTAGTTTTTAGCCATGGTTTTAAGATAAAGTTCACTTTGTTATTGGAGCTCTTCATACAAGGGGGGAAAAATATTAATAGCAGGCTTTTTTTATGTATCTGGTATACACAATTAAGGAAAAGTTGATTAAAACAATATTTTTTTAAAAGGTAATATGTGTGCCCTTTCAGCACTGGTGAATCAAATGCCCGAAGCTCTTTTTTCATAGCACAAACTAATTTTAACACAGTGAAAGCTTTAGACTTTCACTCTAAGACTTAAAATGTACTAGTCGACCGGCGCCATAGCATACGTCGCTATTTTGCAGGGCAATGCCTTAGGCAATGCGACCGCAGTGGGACCCGCACTTTCTTTGGACCCGTGCTAATTTTTAGGTGTATAAATTATTAAATTAAACCATTTTATAACATATAACAGATTTCCCGCGGCCTCTTGATTTACCAGGAGCCCCTGGAAATCTCCTGAATTGCAAAATATAGGCCTACGAAAAAGTCCTGGAAATCTCCGGAAATTATTAAAATCTTTTGTAAAGTAAAAGTAAAGTAAAAAAAAAATATCGGAAATATATAGATAAAAATAGAAAATGGAAGTGAGATTTAAAGTGGAAAGATAGAAGGATATGAACAGGAAGCCAGTGAAATTATTATTTTAACGTAATTTGTGATATTAATTAAAGTACTTCTAAAGTCAAATCTGAGAGTAGACTCTATCTGTGTATTGTCGTTCTAGTTTCAAGAGTCTTACAACACAATATTAATATTATGACAAATTAAGTAGACATAATAATTTCATATCTCTTCCTGTTCATCTCTTTCAGCTTCCACTTTTTAACCTCCCTTCCATTCACTACACAAATTCACACCATTTTTCCATTCACACCATGCTGCGCCATGGGATCTTCCCTTTTTACTTGCTTGCTTACTTGCTCGATTGAACTTTGTCGACTTTGAGAATTATATATAGATATTAAAATAAATTGGCAAATAACTAGCAATAATAAATTCGATTAGATTTTCTTTAAATTAGAGCTCAATTCCATTTCGTTGGAGATTGTAGAGTTCAAGTTACCGTCCTTGCCTAGTTTATTATGAAAAATCTCCAATACCAATAACATAGACAAACTAATTACTTTAATTACTTTACATTCACAAAACTATATATATTATTGAGAAGAAATGAATGAGCTAATTGAATCTTATGGAATTTATCTGAAATATTAACATTTATTAAAATAAGCCAAGCTAATATGTATAATTTATGCATATACAATTTCAAAAACGTTTTTTTCAAAACAGAACAGAATTCTAAAGGTTAGAGTTTTTTAACAAGTTTTAAGCTTGAATAAGCCCTAATACATGTGTTTATGGAAACATTGAGACCCTTCAGACACTTCTATCACATTATTTTACTACTTTTCAACGCCCCCCCCAGGTACCAATTTATGATCCAGCTTATTGGGTGCTAATCCCTTGGTTCTCAAATGGGTTAGTGAGTTATGCATAACTAAATAGTAATAACTACTTTGGCTACAAGCTAAGGAGTTTAGAAGTTGATGTTTGTGAAAGTGTGTGGAATATATAATTATATGTGAGGTAAATGTGGATGTTGATGTTTGTGGGTGCCTGAGTGTGTGTGTTTGTGGATGTATGTTAGTAGGGGGTATCTGTTTGTAGATATTTATGTGCGTGTTGTTTTCTGTGTGTGTGTATGGATGTGAGTGGGTGTCTTTCTAACTGAGGATATATGTAGGATTGTGATTGTGAGTATGGGGATAGTGATAAGCGAATGTGTGTTTGAGAGAGAGAGAGAGAGAGAGAAAGAGAGAGGTTGTAGCGTGGATGTCTTTCTAACTGAGGCTATATGTAGGGCTGTGATTGCGAGTATGGGGATAGAAATGAATGAATGTGTGTGTATCACAGCTCTTCTATTTATATTTATGACTCGCTTGAAACTACCTCAAGTCTCGATATGTCTAGGTGTCCCTGGTTTAAGCTGTATTTACGAAATAAACAAGTAACACTCGATCAAACACAGATAAAACTTTAATAACAATTACGGCATCTCTGACAACTAACACACTTCCCGTCATTCGCGCATATGTAAAAATAGATTATACATTCATACACACATTCATCCGTGACAGTGTGTGTGAGAGATGGGGAAAGAGAGAGAGAGAGAGAGAGAGAGAGAGAGAGAGAGAGAGAGAGAGGTTGTAGCGTGGATGTCTTTCTAACTAAGGATTAACTGAGGATATATGTAGGGTTGTGATTGCGAGTATGGGGATAGTGATAATCGAATGTGTGTGTGTGTGTGTGAGAGAGAGAGAGAGAGAGAGAGAGAGAGAGAGAGAGGTTTACACTCACATTGCCCATCTATTGTACGTAAGAAGATCTGAACCTTTACCTTGTTAGCCTCAGCGTATATGTCCTCCGTGTAGTCAGAGTCAGCAATGATCTGCGCCATCTTGTACTCTATGGCGTATGAATCGTTGACAAATTCATCCAGAAGTGTATCCAGGTCTTCAATGCTGGAGGGAACCACTTTCATTTCTACAGCGTCCCTGGCTAGGAGCGAACCGACTCGCCTAATAAATTTCTTGTAGTCCTGACGATTTTTTTCAAATCTTGGATAAACATACCTAATAAAAAGAAAAGAATAGGGATACTTTTAAATTTGGAGACGTTTGTCCATTGAATATATGTACTATCTTAGGCAAATCTATTGCTTATTTTTAAATGAAAAAAAAAATTGTATGGTGTGTTTTTGCCTTTAATGTATTCTGTTTTATCTAAAGGGGAGGTAAATAGAATTATTTCGAAGAAAAAGAGAGTTAGCAGTTGAAGGGAGATAACTGCAAAATAAAATCTCTACCACATTTGCAAAATATTTTTTTTTAATTAAGAAAATAAAGTATAGGAATACCTAATTCATAAAACAAATACATCTATCTATCTATATAATTCTCTTCATACCAAAGTACAAAAGTTCAATCGAGCAAGTAAAAAGGGAAGATCCCATGGCGCAGCATGGTGTAAATGGAAAATGGTGTGATTTTGATTAGTGAATGGAAGGTTTAAAAAGTGGAAGCCGGAAGAGGTGAATAGGAAGAGAGTGAAATTATTATTAAATGTCTACTTAATTTGTCATAATATTAAAAGTATTTCCAGATTATTGTGTCGTAAGACTCTTGAAACTAGAACGACAATACACAAATAGAGTCTACTCTCATGTTTCACTTTAGAAGTACTTTAATTAATATCACAAATTACGTTTAAATAATAATTTCACTGGCTTCCTGTTCATATCCTTCTAGCTTCCCCCTTTTAATCTCACTTCCATTTTCAATTTTTATCTATATATTTCCGGATTATTTTTTTTTACTTTACGAAAAATTTTAATACTTTCCGGAGATTTCCAGGACTTTTTCGTAGGCTTATATTTAATAACATTTAAGGAGATATCCAGGGGCTGCTGGTAAATCAAGAGGCCGCGGGAAATCTGTTATATCGTGTTATAAAATGGTTTAATTTAATAATTTATACACCTAAAAATTAGCACGGGTCCAAAGAAAGTGCGGGACCCACTGCGGTCGCGTATAGCAAAATAGCGGCGTATGCTAGGCCGCCGGTCGACTAGTTAACTATATTATTATTATTATATGTACCATCTTAGGCAAATCTATTGTTTATTTTTAAATGAAAACATTTATGTTTTGTTGTGTTGCCTTTAATAATGTATTCTATCTTTTCTAATGGGAGGTAAACAAAATTATTTCGGAGAAAAAGAGAGCAGTTGAAGGAGATAACTGCAAATTAAAATCCCTACCTCATTTGCAAAATTTTTTTTTTAATTAAGAAAATAAAGTATAGGAGTACCAAATACATAAAACAAATACATTGACTTTATTATTATTATTATTATGTTAGAAAAGAACGAGTGTTCATTCTCTGGCGCAGCCAGGGTCGAGTTTCGTGAAAGGGAGACAAAATTGATCGTACTCCCTTTATCAGTTTCCACTATGTAATTTTCTGGTGATGTGGTAGGTCTGCAGCATTACCACCCTCTGACAGGCAACGAGAATGTTCATTGGAATGCCAAGAGCCTTGAAGGTATCTGTGAGGTCAGTTGTTATTATCCCCTCGGTTGATATGACAATGGGGCATATTGTTATTTTAGATAACTTCCATAAACACTTAATCTCCAAGCCTAGGTTCCCATACTTTCGTTGTTTTTCCAGCTGAGTTTTTCTTAAATTATGAGATAGTGGTACGGCAATGTCAATAATGATAGCGGCTTTTTCTTTTTTATCGATAAGCAGCAGATCAGGGCGATTAAAATCTACCGTTTTGTCGGTCAAAATAGACCTATCCCAGTACAGCAGGTGGTCAGTAGACTCGAGAACCTCTTGTGGTGAGTATTTGTAATAAGGAGGAGTATCCTTCCCGATCAAATTGTGCGTCAACGCCAAGTGATGGTGCATTAGCTTTGCAACTTAGTTATGGCGACCTAGGTAGGCGGATTCCGATAGGGCAGGACATCCTGCCATAATGTGTTCAATCGACTCACCCGCATTTCCACATTTTCGGCATTTGTCCGACAACATTGAGTTTTAGGATATGCTTTTCGTCATTTTTTGTCCTAATTACTCTGTCTTGTATGACTGTAATAAAACCTTCTGTTTCAGGGTAGAGATGGCCTGCTTAGAGCCATGCTAATAATAATAATAATAAATAATAATAATTACAATAAATATTTATGGCAGTTTACAAGGACATACGAACAGGGTATTACATTGGAAATCCAACATTGAAACCAACACTCTCAGATGTAAACTATAGAGCTTTGAGCTTCCTAAAATTAATTTATAAACATACTAATAATCTATTGTAAAGGAGTATTTGTATGTTGAGCTACTGACCAAGTCCAGTACATCCATTTACCAAGACCACCAGGAGCTAGTAGAATTGAGCGTTTCTGTGTATCGTACCAGTCCGTTTCTACCTGTCCAGTAAAACGAAATATAAAACCATATATATCATACATAGGCATACTGTTACATTGTTGCTATTTGAACAAACAATTAATTGTCTCCAAGTGAATCCACTAACTAAAGTGTTTTTTTTTCACTTTTAAATATTAGACAGACAGACAGACAGATAGACAGATAGATAGATAGATAGATAGATAGATAGATAGATAGATAGATAGA
>JADKLZ010026421.1:969-11515 GCA_021533235.1 Biomphalaria straminea | reverse complement strand
AGATAGATAGATAGATAGATAGATAGATAGATAGATAGATAGATAGATAGACTCAATTATCTGTATCTATAATGTAAACCTACTTCGTATTAGGTAAACTTAAGTTTAGACTAGTCAACTAAAATAGAGCACCTTGTGTCTTGTGATAAAAATCTGTCATACCATCTACAGCAATGCCCATGCCTACTTACTGAAACACTATACAAGGCGTCCACCCAAAAGTCAGTCTGAACTTTCTTTAGTACCGTATTGAAGTCCCAGGTGTTGTTCTGCCAGGTACCTAAGACCTTCCATCCACCAAGCTCAGGCAATACCTGACTGAGTATAGGAAGACCTGGAACAACAAAAAACTGGGTCACCCTCTGTGGAGATTACATTGTGTAGGACACATCGCAAAGGACAAACAGTATGGGACAAATGTCTAAAAAGAAAGGAATATAGAGTGTAGAATATGGGTAACACTCTAAAAATGAGTTTATTTTATATATTACATTTAAATTGTGTAAGAAAGTTATATGGTTATGAAGCTATGTAAGATATTTGGAGCATATTAAAGTTAGAAAAAGTATAACACGTGTAAAAATTATTTAAAAGCATTGTTATATGCTCGAAGTCTTGGACACTGACTGCAGAGCTAGCGAGGAGGATCCTAGCAATGGACTCCTAGGTATCAGATTCAAAGACCGCATCACAAACTAAGAGATTAGAGACAAGGTTACTGCGGCGATTCGGTCCCCATGGACCTGCTAACTATCGTAGAAAGACGCAAGCTAAAAAACTATGGCCATATTACAAGATCTTCTGGGCTCGCAAAGACCTTCCTTCATGGAACAGTATGAAGGAAAAGAAAAAGAGGCAAACAGAGAAAGCGATGGGAGGAAAACATAAAAAAATGGACGGGCCTACCATTGAAAAAGGTTCTGATGCAAAAGACAGAGAGGAATGGAGAAAGACGGTCGACGAATCTTGCAGGGTGCCCCAGCGGTCCAACAGACTATGGGATAGGTAACAGGTAAAAATGAAATAAGAAATTCTATAACTTCTAACAATCATATGACATCATCTAGTCTGCCAGTTAGTTAAAGTGTCATAAGACATCATGAAGTCTGCCAGTTAAAGTGTCATACGACATCATGAAGTCTGCCAGTTAAAGTGTCATACGACAGTCCAATTGTTAACTTTTAACAACGCCTTGTCTCTTACCCTTTTTCTTGTCTCTCGAAAACATGTCGTTACAGGCTTGAAAGAATTGTTTCACTTTTCTCTCAGCGGCGTAGTCATGCATTTGTGAGATGGGTCTCTCCATCAGATCAATCAACTTGTCTTTATTTTCTTGATACATGTCCCCGAGGACATTGTAATAGACTAGATACAAACAGAACAACTCAATAAGTTACATTTCGCTTTATATAAACACTTCTTAAGATACTGGTAGTAATGACAAAAGTCCACAAGCAAAAATTAAAAGAAAGTAATAACTAATAGTCAATTTTTTTTTTGTTGTATTAAACACTAAATATTTATTCTCTGGTATTTTCAAGATATATTCGTTAAGGGAAAGAAAATAATGTATCGCAGTGTCGTGCGGTATGCGCTCTGGACTGTCGATCGGTCGTCTTAATGGTCCCGGGTTCACACCCAGGGATTTGGCTAGATGTAATGTAACTTCAGCTCAGAAGATTTGGCTAGGATGTAATGTAACTTCAGCTCAGAAGAAGCATCCGAAACACGTAAAACCATAGACATATATTTTTTTATGTCTATGCGTAAAACATTTAACAAAATAACAAATATTAACAGTATTTAATAGTCACTTTTCTAATGCTACGAAAGGTGAGCAAACAGTACAGCTCTCTGGCTGGCAACAAGAATCATCTCAGGTACTCGAAGAGGTCATGAATATATGGTTTCACAATAGCGAATATTTTATTTTGCCTTTTTCATATGTTAGTCTATTTTTATATATTTTTACAAAGCTTATATTAAATCACTACGTCTGTCTGTCCGTCTGTCTAGTTCAAAGCTTGTGTTCGTTTTTTTTTTTTTCTTACACTGCACACTTTCAGATCAAGCTGAAATTTTGCACAATTAATCAAAGTCGATGACAATACATGAATCAATAAGAAAAATTAACCAGTTAGTTAATCAATTATCGTTGATTAATTTATTATGTTTCATTTAGAAAAAAACAAAGAGTTAAACCTTGCATTATTGAGAATAACAGCAGCGATTTTGCTTTTTTTTTTCTCTTAGATAAGACTTTTTAAATATTTTGCTTGTCCATTTTCAGTTTTCAAAAGTTGAGATAGTCATACTGGGATGTCAATAATGATAGAAAATATGATCACTTTGTTACGAATAGATGTTCAGTGAGCTCTGGTTCAATATTTTTTCCTCGTGAGCATGAGAGGAGGGTGAGCAGTTTCTAATTAAGTTTGACATGCTGCCTTTAGGCACTCAACAAACATCTCCGAAGTTGTTAAATCTTCATTGGGAGTCAAGTCTCAAGAAGAGATGAATGTCTCTCAGTCACAGACCTCCAGGCCAACATGTACAGACTTACCGTTATTAAGCTTAAAAGTTCTGGCCTCCAGATAGTTACCACAAGCATACTCGAAGAAATCTTCACAAGGATCCACACTTGTGTTTCTGTATTCCATCGCTCTAGCGGCCGTTTCCATGCATCCTATTTCAGTACACAGCCCACCTCCTGCGATGAAAAGATATCAAGTTACATTAGAAGTCTAACCCTAGGTCTACATTCTACATACACAGGATATCATTTACTTGTCAAAGAGGTTAATTTTCATATTTCAAAGCCACATGCTATCAAATGATACTCATGATGATATAGGTCCTAGTATGCGTTTTGAACTGCCATACCAAAGGTCCCGAGTTCGAATCCTGCAGTATGTCGTCCTGAAGTATGTTTATGTAGGACGTAGTAATCGTTTCTGGAGGAACGACCAAAAATGTAAGAAAACAAATTATAGACTATAACCTATAACATAAAACCAATAAGCTATAACATATAACCCAGTGATGCCCAAAATACTGTCTGCGGGCCACATCCGGCCCGCGAAGTGGTTCCATCTGGCCCGACAAAATGTCGGCACAAAGTGTAGAAAATCCTCCTCCCTTTCGAAAAATTAAGGTTGAAAAATGCATCTCCACCTACGTTAGGGCCCTCAATGTTTCTCTGATGAATTGGTACCATGAGCTTTAACATCTGTGCGTTTATTATTTCGTATCTTTATTTATTTTCTTTTTGTGGAACACGATAATAAGCTAACATATTTGTTGTATAAAGAAAATGTGGCTGTTTAAAAAACAACAACGTATAACAATATTATCAAACAGTTATGATGGAATTCGTGGTTTGAGCTGCGAACAACAAATTGTTAAACCATGCCTAGAGATTGCAGGATCAGTGGGAATATTTACCAAAAAAAAAAAAACAGACAAGAAATGACTCGGTACTAAAGCTAGCTAAACATATTGTACAAAATTGGAGCACTTTTTACCACAATTAATGTAAATACTGAGGGCGCGGTGGCTGAGGTAAAGCGCTTGGCTTCCGTACTGGTGGTCCAGGGTTCAAATCCTGGTGGAGGCTGGGATTTTTATTTCGGGATTTTCGGGTGCCCTTGAGTCCACTCAGCTCTAATGGGTACCTGACATCAGTTGGGGAAAAGCAAAGGCGGTTGGTCGTTGTGCTGGCCACATGACACCCTCGTTAACCGTGGGCCACAGAATCAGATGACCTTTACATCATCTGCCCTATAGACCACTAGGTCTGAAAGGGGAACTTTTTTTACTTTAATGTAAATACTAGATCCAAGGGTTTCTAATATGTTTCATGTCAATCTCATTTAGTTTTTGTACCTTTCCGTTCATGTGGCCCGCGACAAAAGTGTAGGAAATGAAAATGGATTGCAGGTCGAATTAGGCTGGGTATCACTGATATAACCATAGACTATATATTACATGGACTGCCAACACTAAGGTAACTAAGCATAAGTTCCGTTCACCGAGGCGTCCTTAGTTATAAGGGTAGAGTACTTCCGGTAGATTTGTTTACAATTTTAAAAAAACATTCCCGAAGATTTGTATCACCACTTTTACAGCAAATCATGAATGGAAACTTAATTGTTATATAAGATGTTACAGATGAAAGTGTGCACAAATCAATTTGTGACATAGATCTGTAACTGTAAAGCTTTATAAGTTATTTTCTTAGCCAATAAAGACTAACTAGACTAGCCTGTATTTTCGTGTATTTTCTTGATTACGACATTGATTGATTCATGATGCCAGTTTGGATTACTTTTTCAAAATCACATTTGACAATTTACACATATCTAGTATGGTGAATGAACGTGTGGTCGTATGCCAAAAGAAGTATTTTTTGGTGAGCTTAACAGAGGTGACAATGGAAATGCTTTAAATACCAGTTTTGGCGCTAACTTGCCTTAGCTGACATAGAAGACAGCACCTTGGTTATATGCGGCTTTTTAATAATAAAATAGAAAAAGGATGAATCACACATGTCAGTACATTCTGTGACGTTTTAAGACAATTTAAGCTATAACACATTGCAGGACAGGCCACTGTCCTGTTGCCTCATATTTGTCACAGATATGGCCAATTTTCGATTCACATTGCCTCATATGCTGTTTGACTGGCCTCAGTCTTGCTGATCTCCATCTCAATAGGTCAGGGAAACCAAAAGTTATCGACCTGTAAGGTGAATTGTATGCAATGAGCAATACATCAGGGTTTCTGTCCAGGGCTTTTGCAGGAGGATTTGAGCCTCTCAAACCCTCACTCAAATGGAGTGTGATGATTTGGACTTTTTATGCCTTTTTTTCGGTCTTGGCTAGAGTTATTGTAAGACTAAACTATTGACATGCAGCTGTCGACTAGCCGGTAGTGAGAGCCGCATCGTCGTCAAACATCAGTTCCTTAATCAGGATATGTCGTCTCCTCGTTTTGGTCAAGCCAGTTTAAGAAGCCTTTCATCCGATCTACTGTGGACATCTACTGCATCTTCCTGGTTTTTAAAGGCGCAATGAGAGTACAGACGAAACAATTTCTAATAGTGTTGATGGCCAAAACCCATCCTTGTTTTACCCTGCTCTTGATAGATAATACCTTTAAGTCTTAGAGGAAGAACTGACAGTAGTTTCAATATTTATTTGGACAGACAATTTTTCACTAGTAAAAACCACTTGTGCTTAGTGTGAGAATATTGCTAAGTGAATTTGATATTTCTATTACTTTCTATTCAAGTCACTCAAGATAAATTTTATTTACAACAAAAAATTTTAATAATGCAAGTTTCTTTTTTGTTTTTTTAAACTAAACTAAAGGTGCATTTTACTTCCAAAAACCTGATTTGATTGTCACTAACTTTCAAATTAAAGTGAGCTTTTTTTACTTTCTCCAATAACATTGTGTATTGTAATTTTTAAAAACAAATGTATCACTTTTACTTGTCATTGTAAAATAATAGGTAAAAAAAATCACCTTAAATACGTTACATGGTACTTAATCCTTTGCATAAAATGATCATTTTCAGTATTTAATGTGTCATTAAAAAATGATAATTATATTAATACATATTAGATTTGCAAACAAATGAAAACCATACAAATATTTTTATTTTGAAGTATAGATGATTAAACTTTTAAGTGTCTGAACAATACTACAGAAACATTAACTTATTATTCTAGACTTTTTACAGGAATGTATCTTAAGCTTGACTGAAAGAGAAAGTTGCTATAATTTAAATAATAAAATTGAATAGTCTGAATATGTAACTAAAAATTGAAAAATGCTATCATTTATTGACAAGTTAATGTTGAAGTAATGTTGTGCTTTCTATTTTAATAAGTCAAGAAGCTTTAAGTCTCATTTTAGATAAAGCATACAGTATTGCTTTTTAAAAATCTTTTTAATGTGCTAGTTAACTTGATTTAGCTTATTTATAGTTTTAAAAAAAACAACAAAATGTTTAATAATTGAGTATACAATTTTTGCAAGTTCGATAACTATTTATTAAATGAACAAAAAATGTTTAAAATTATTGTCAACTAACTTTGCCAAAATATAAACATTAGTAAGAACATTATTATCTTCAATTTTTTATTATTATAAACAATCCTTAATAGATTTTTTCAAATTATAGAAATAATGCTCAAGTCTTCATCAAATCAAACACAACAAAATATTCATGAACTTCCAGCTATCAGCGAGGTACTGGTAGGTATTATGGAGCACATTCTCCTTCAACTCAGAGGATCACAGGCACTGGACATATTCTAGAACTGTTGAAGGAATAGAAACAACATACATTAAATTCATAACAAGTCACAAATTCAATCTTAGTTTCATATAGTACCAAACTTCCATATGTTCAAATCCTTTATGGATAAAATCTATGCTGAAAACATCTAACAAAACAGTTCTTTAAAAAGTATATTAGGAGTATAGTAAAGTATATTATAAGTTTTATACTAAAATGATGGTGGCTTTAAAAGCTGATCTGTCTGTATATATATAAATATCTGTTTTTGGATAGCTTTCAATTGTTTCAATCTTGCCTACTTTGAGATCCAATGGATTTGATTTTTTTGTTAAGGTGTTATTTAGTAAATGTGTTTTAATGGTTGGTTGTTTGTAGTTTAGTCTGGGCGCGTTATGTTTCAAAATCTGGTAATTTTTTCTCTGTGATTGGGTAGGTGGTGTTTTAGGGCTAGCTCATCAGTAAGTTGGATCAGATTTCTTTGCTTATTTTGGTTGTTTTTACAATTACTCTGTGTTAGTAGTTTATTAGTATGATCGTCTTCTAACCTTCTGTATCTCTCAATAGCTACTAATGCTGCTCTGTTGCGCCTTAACAGGTTCAATATGGAGTCTTTTTCACAGGCTGCTGTGGGAATAGTTCTAATGGGTACCTCCACATAAGGCTTGGTTTTGTTGGCAGCTACTTGTATGGAAAGACAGTTATCCATTACAGATCTGATGTGTCCAATGTAAAACTGTCTTAAGGTTTTCTTTTCTGCTCCCCAGGATGTTCATGATAGGTGTTTTATTATGTTTAATTTTTGTGATGCTTTTTCTTTTAAATCTGACATAAAGTGTTTTAGAGACAGTCTTTGGTCTAATTTTACACCAAGATAAGTTGGATTTCTTATTTATTTATTGGTTGTGAGTCCATTTTTAGGATGTAGTTTCTTTTAGCTTTTTTGTTGCTGTGGCTAAAGATGCTAAAGATTGAATGAAGTGGCTTTTCTTTGTTTATTTCCATTTTTCATAATTTTGAATACATAGAGATAGTTGTGAGTGCTCTATTTAGTTTGGATCTAGTCAGCACTGGATATTTCTCTGTAGTCCAACTTAAAAGGTTGTCTGCATAACTTGCCTTATTGACTGAAATCAGGTCCAGGAGGTCATTCATGAAGATTAGAAAGAGAGTACAGCATCGGGCTGAAGCTTGTGGTAGTCCTTCTTCCAAACTTTATTTTTACTAGAGATGGCACCTTCGACCTTCTACTGTGTCCTGGATAAAAAGAAAGAGGTGGTCTTCTGTTCTACTTGCTTTCCTGAAGCCAACTTGTGCATTGTGGAATGAGCAAGTACTTTCTAGCCACCAATAAATTCAGTTACCGGTATTAATCTTTTTTTTCTGCCATTTTGTCAATCTTGAATGTTAGAGATATTGGTCTATAACTTTTTGGGTCTCCAGGTGATTTATTTTTCTTTAAAATGGGTATTATGTTTGCGGTTCTCCTTTCCTGTGGTATGTCTCCAGTTTTCCATGTATCGTTGGTAAAGTTTTGGGCCTGTGGTCCTCTAGTCCCTGGATCATTTCATTTTTTATTTTATCTAATTCTGGTGTCCAAAAAGGTTTGTATTTCCTAACTTGACCCCAAGGGATGTGTTTTTTTGCTGCTTGTATGATGTTGGAGTTGACATCTGTCTCCATTATGCTTGATAGTCTTGTGTCTGTTTCTCGTGAAAAAAGCTGCCCACTTAGCATTTTTATAATTCCATCTAGTTGTTTTGCTGCATTGGTATCTACCTGGTGTTCCAATATTGAGGAGTACAGACCTGTGGTCACTACCTATGTCTTCAAGAACTGTTTTTTAGAAGAGACTGTAATGTCTGTAGAAATAAAAGTTAGGTCAGGCCTGCTATTTGTGTTGTGTGCTCTATGGAGGAATGTTGTAGGTGAGATTTTGTTTCGCAGAAGTTGTAGGTAAGAGGCATTTCTTTCTCTATTTCTTTGCTACACTTGTAGTATGGGTAGCCAAGCCTAGGGAGGGTGTGTGTGCATTAAAGTCACCAGCTATTATTGTCCTTGTTTAATGTGGTAGTTGTACGTCTATTTCTGCTGTTGATGATGATGGGCAATAGAAGTTTTTGATGGTGTAAGTTATTTGCATCGTACTGTACATGTTTTACTGTTTCTTGAAAAGGGGAACAGATTTTAAAATAACTTCATGATAAAAAGAGTCATTGAATATTGTACCGAGTGTCTAAAACAAATTTTTTTAATGCATAGATTAAAATATGAACATACATTTGCAAATTTAAAGTGAGAATTTAAAGACTGCTTTTATTCTTTTTGCACGAAGATTAAAGTATTACATTTTAAGCTGCCCTACTTACTGGAAGGAGGCGCATTGGCTTAGTGGTAAAGAGCTTGGCTTCCAAACTGGGGAACGGGGTTCGAATCCTGGGATTTTTAATTTGAGTATTAGTCCATCCAGCTATAATGGGTATCTGACATTTAAAGTGGAAAGTGCTGGCCACATGACACAGATGATCTTTATATCATCTGCCCTATAGACCACAAGGTCTGAAAGAGAAACTTTTTACTTACTTGAAGTATCGTAGGAAGAGTTTCTGACATAACAAGTGAGTTTTGTGGCATTCATCCTATTGATAAATTCTTAGGGATAAGAAAGCATCATTAGTTCTTTAAATATACATCTGCGAAAAAGAAAAGAGCAATTGCTTATTAAATTTTAAAAATATCTAAAACTTTATAGTGATTTAGTTCAAAGAATTATGTAAAGACTTTCTTTAAGCATTTTCTAAAGTCATTATATGATATCTTTTTCCACCAAGATAACTGGTTAATCTGTACTTCTAATTGAGAAAAGTTGCACTATATATTTAATTCTAATGCAAGAAAGTATAATTTGAAATGAAAACACCTTAGACAACAAAAGAGTGGTATTGGCCTGCAGGAGCCAATTATCACTTTAAAATATCCTGGTCCCTGCAGAGGCTGGAGGGAATATAATATGTTTTATTTACAACATAACAACAAAATTGTGTAAATATTTGCCTGATTTCACCTAGAAATTTAGCTTTAAATAAAATAGCACATGGATTCTTATGATTAAAATAGACTTACATAACATTTAAAAATAAATTATAAAATTAATAAAAAACTTACTGTTAAATGTATTTATACAGCTTCTGGCACTGGGTGCAAACTTTTTTGAAAACAATAAGAAGATATTGTGGCAGTATCTGGGTAAAATCTGGTAAATATTTTAATCCTCACATTGAATGGTAGCATCACTTTGGGTATCATTCAACATCCTTTGTGTACTTCTTTGGTACTTAAAAATTAAGATATTGATCTACAGTAAATAATAGCACAATTTGGTACCTACTGGAGTGTTTGAGAATGAAAAAAAAAGAACCAATTAGAATGTATAGTTCAAACTAGTACAGCTGTTTATAATTATATCTCGGCAATATATGAGTAGTGATCAATTATATTTAGTAAAATCTAGTACATGAGTTGACAATGGCTGTAGACAGAAGTATTATTCATCAGAAACATTAATTCTGTATAATCAGTGTATAGGAATAAAATAGATCATGATTATCATCTAGACACAGATTCTCGATGTAGAAATAAAAGGAGGAAGAATGCTAGATCATAGATTTGAGTCTAATCCTAGCCTAGGTCTGATATTATTATATAAAATATCTAGATCTATGTAGAATGTCTAGAGATATAGATTCTAAACTAGAAGTAGAACTAGATCTAGATATCGAGTTAATTGGGTCATTAGTAAAGATGAATTGAAATACATCTTTAATTTAACTTTATTTAGAGCCAAGCATTTCCATTCATGATAATGATTCACAAATGAAGAGGCTAGGCTAAGTCGAAGTTAACAAGTCAGAAAGTAGAGAAAGTCAGATGCATCGGCGATTAATCATCATCGTGATCATGTCATCATCATGAACAACTTCAAGCTAACAACTTTACTTAGATCTAGACTCAGACTTTAAGCCTGACTTAGGGCAAAGGTTAAGATGAAGCTGATCATCTATCTATTCTATTATATCTCAATATCTGAAATTCTATATCAATATCTAATTCTAGGACTAGATCTAGATCTACTTCTACAAACTACAAAGTACCAGTTCTAGGTCTATTATCTAATCTAGACTTGAGATTTATCATTTATGCTAGATTTAGTTTAGAGTTGACTAGAGCTAGATTCTATAT
>JADKLZ010026409.1:840-16158 GCA_021533235.1 Biomphalaria straminea | reverse complement strand
ATTAAACAAAAAGAATGCTTCCTCTTACTTTGAAAATCGCAGAAAGAACTATATATTGAGCTGTGAATAAGTTTTGTGGTTTGCAATTTCGCGGCTATGTGTGTTAAAAGTTAATTTCTATTAAGTATTGTTGAAGAGCTAATTATCGCCCATTTTTTTTCTGCGTTATGTCAATGTTTCCTAACTCTCCCTCTTCCCTCGTTTTCGGTAACATTGTCAATGGAACCATAAAAAGTCGGGGTAGGGAAGGAGGAAAACCAAGTGGGAGTGTCATCAAAGTCCATGCCGACCAGCAAAAACGTTTAGGCCAAACACAAACACACAGACATCAAAGCAGCATGGAAGCCAATGCCGCTCTTAGGCCTACACAGCTAAATGTACGGTTTAACGTTTTGCAAATGATAATATGCATAGTGTATTACTGTATTATGTACATTTTTGATATACTTATTGAATTTCAAACAAAATTAATTGTAAAAAAAAAAAAAAATAATAAAATGTGTTCGGGCAAATGTGTCTTTGCTACTATAACTTTTTTAAAAAGTTGTCTGCATTAAAAAAAATTTCTTTGGTCGCAACCTGAGATGAACTCCAAATGAAAAACAGGGCAGGGAGACCTCAGGTCTCCCGTACTGCCCTGGAAATGAACTCTGCTGTGCGGCGTAGTGCCTCAAAGCTTCCATACAAAGTGAGTTGCTCACCGGATACGTCTCCCCGCAGCTCGCGGAGCTGCGGACACTCTTGCAAGACGCGCACCACTGTCTCTTCTGAATCCCCGCAGTGTCGGCAACGGGCATCAAAATTTGGCCGGAACCGTGCGAAATACGCACCTATGGGACAGTGTCCCGTACGCCACTGTGCAATTGTGGTCTGCTCCGACCGTTTTAGCCTCCACCACGGGTCTCCTCGATCTGGGTGGCGCATGTGCTGCCAGACTCCCCTGGCATTTTTGGACTCATCCCAGGATTTCAACCATCGTTCATATACCCACTCTCGGATTTGGGTCGTGGCCTGTTGAAACGTACATGGCGGTTCGAAAGTGGGCACGGCCAGCGCTCCTTGTCTTGCCAGAGCATCAGCCGCGGCATTGCCCCTCACGCCGCAGTGCGAGGGCACCCACTGCATATAAGTGACAACTCCAATAAGTAGGCGGATGTTATTTGCGGCGCCTAATGCCTCTTCAACCAGTACGGATTTTCCCCCTAAGCCGGCCATGGCTTGGAGGCAGGACAGTGAATCGGTAACCATTACAACGGTAGTCGCAACGGTTTGCTTTTCACTCAACTTTTGGAGAATGTGTTTTAGGGTTACATTTATCGCCGTGATTTCGGCGTCAAAACTACATGCAGCGAGGCCGCATGTGCCTGACAGCCTGTCTGGTTCGGTATCTGGGTAGCTGATATAGGCCCCATACCCAGCTCTAACGGGGTCCTTCAGGACCGACCCATCTGTGTAGCAAAATATGGCATTGGGAGGGTAGGTCTTTAATGTGGCCAGTGCCATTTTTCTGAGTAAATCCGGGGGTATGTGTCTCTTTGTGGCCCCCTCCATCCCTTGGATGGTGAAATTTATGGGAGGGGTGGGCAATCTCCTCCAGGGCGGGCACGTACTTATCCTTCTAATGGGGACTCGATCAGTGGAGAGCCCAGCTTGTGCACTCAAATTTTCCGCGACGTGCATAAAAGACTGCCGTTTGATCCGTCGTTTTGCTCTCCACTGAGTTACTAAGGTGTGAGTCGGTAGCCCTGGTTCGCTCCTTTTATAGCGTTCCAAGGCTGTTAGTACGGCGCGCTCTCTCCTCAAGTTTAGAGGAGCCACGTTCGACATTATTTCTGCAGCGGAAATTGGGCTCGTTCTATAGGTGCCGCAAATGAATCTCAGCGCTTGGGCCTGTACACGGTCGAGTGATTCGAGGGCTGTCTTGCTTGCTGTACACCTGCACGGGCAGGGAGTACTCAATTTGGGACCTGACAGCCCCTGTGTACAGTGTGCGGAGCATGTCAGCTCGGGCGCCCCACTTGGTACTGGCTAGCTTTCGTAATAACCCTAACTTCTCCGAGGCTTTCCTTTCCACTTCCTGGATGTGCAAGTGCATTGAGAGCTTACGATCTAGGGTGATGCCTAGATACTTTGGCGTATTTTCGCGCTGGAGTCGCAGCCCACCGAGTTGAAGCTCGAATGGGGCCGCAAGAATGTCGATTCCCAGGCTGAACAGGGACCAGGTCGTTTTGGCAACGTTTATCTGAATCTGCCATTTCTTGCAATACAGAGAGATGGTATGGAGGTCGGCTTGCAGTGCTGCCTGTATTTGGTCAGCTTTCTTCCCGGTTGACCAGAGGACAATATCGTCAGCATATAGCAGTCTACGGCACCTTAGTGAGCTGGGCAAATCGTTCAGATAGGCCATGAAAAGGATACATGATAGGGCGGACCCCTGAGGTAACCCTTGGCTATGGGTGTTTTCCTCACTTAGACAGTACTGGAAATAAGTTCGTGTTTTCCTGTCCGTTAGAAACTGCTTAATCCAGTTATAGGTCCGCCCGCGTACGCCCATGGCTCTAAGCTTTAGATAGAGGCCTTGCTTCCACACTCGGTTGTATGCTTCTTTTAGATCAAGAAGGACTGCGTATGTGCTCTCGGACCTCTGGAACCCGTCGGCCACCTCCTGCATGAATATCGTGACCTGGTCGATTGGGCTCAAGCCTGCCCTAAAGCCAGCCTGCTCTGGCGCTAGGATACCGGCACTCTCGAAGCTCCACACTAGCCGCTCGCTGACCATTCGTTCTGCTATCTTGCCGATAACAGAGGTCAGGGATATGGGTCTGTAGGACTCCACGCTAGTCGCGTCTTTGCCCTTTTTGAGTATTGGAACAATGGTAGCACAGCGCCAGGCCCTGGGCAGTCTGGACTCTGCCCAGGTCCGATTCACAAACTCCAGGAGTTTGTCCCTTGCTCGGCCCCCGAGGTGTTTTACCATCTCAGGGGTTACCTTGTCCGGCCCCGGAGCCTTTCTGTTTTTACACTTAGCAATCGCTCTGTCTAGCTCAGCACGGCAGAAGGGCGCATTACACGTGTCCAAGTCTTCTGATCCATCCGACTCCCTCTCGAGTCTCTTACGCTCCTTGTTGAGGGCTATAGACGTTGGCGACTTCTTTTCGGACTTGCTTATTGAAGCGAAATATTTATTAAGCAAGTCGGCCATCTTTCTGTCACTGGCTACTCGATCCCCACTGGGTGACAATAGTGGGGTGACCGTGCGCACCGAATCTTTGGCCTCAAGATTTCGAAGAAGACGCCAGGCTTTAGAAGTATCCCGAAGATCCAGCCCGGCACAGGCATCCCTCCAGTGGTCCGCCCGCACGCGTTGGGCCACCTCGCTGGCCTTCCGACATAGTCGGTTGAACTCCCTGCGGCATTCGGGGGTTCCCTTTCTTTGCGCCTGTCTTCTCGCCCGCTTCCTGGCCCTGACTACTCTGTCTAATTCTCGGGACCAGGCGGGTCTATGCCGTATGCCGGGATAGGTCCGCGGGATTAGCTTCCTAGCCGCACCCAAGATCGCTGCAGTGATTTCGCCGTAAACTTTGTCGACAGTACCATCCTCCACCGCTAATTCCGACAAGGCGGTGTCGACTTCCGCCTCGAAAGCTGGCCAGTTGGCTTTAGTGTAACTCCATTTTCTGGGCCTCTTTGTGGTTACACCTCTGGCCTCTGAGAGGGCAATAGTGATTTCTATGGGTCTATGATCGCTTCCGACATCCTCAAGCACGTTATAAGAGGTTTTCCCCTCGAGATCGGCAGAGATAAGGGTGAGATCAGGTCTCGACTGAGACCCGTTGCCTGTATGAAAGAGGGTTGGCGGACTGTGTTTGTTCTGGAGACAGAACAAGTTAGTAGTGTTGAGAATTTCATGGACTTTTTGGCCCGAGGTGTCGGTTGCGTCATAGCCCCAGGCAGGAGACTTGGCGTTGAGATCACCCGCTACTAGAGTTCTAGTGAATAATGTTTTATCGCCTAGATCCAAGGCAATCTCATGCTTCGGTGGGTTGTAACAGTTTATTACCGTGTATTTTCTCCCAGCTTTGTATATGTCTAAGGAGATGGCGTCGGTACGCCCGCGTTGAGGGCCAGGATTCTGAGAAACTACCATCCCGTTTCTTACCAGAGTTATGACTCCCCTGCAATCTGTGCATTTGCACCTATAGGTCGTGTAGCCACGAATGTGGCTACTGCGCTTATTGCCTACCAAAGTCTCCTGCAATAGCGCGACATCTATTGCCCTCTCATGGAGGAGCTTCGTGAGCTCAAGTATCTTGGGAATCAATCCGCAGATATTGAGCTGCATTATCTTGATTTTGGGGGTCTTGTTGCACCCTAAGGGAATAGGACTGGGTGCGACTGACCGTTGTAATGGCTGACGCGCAGGAGGGCCGAAGGCCCTCGCTGTGGTATTGGTTATAGTGGGATCGGCCTGGTGCGGGACATGTTCACCAGGTTTTTGTGCAGGAGGGCCATCGGCCCTCGCTGCTGGTTTTGTCGTGTTCGGTTCGGCCTGGTGCGGGACATGATCACCAGGTTGGTGTGGTTGGTTAGTCACACCTTGGCTACCGTTCTTCCGAGGGAAGAACGAATGCAGTGTAGCCTGAGAAGAGGTCTTTGTCCTGAGGGGAGGAACCCTCGCTAATTTGTCGCGGTTCGTAGGGTTCTTCGGAACCACGGGGCGAGTAGTAGAGTATTTTTCGATGTCGAGCCTACCGCCTACCACCCGTTCAACGGAGCCTGTTCGGGTCTGCTCGTACCCGCTTTTCTTAGATTTGGTTGTGCTTTTCATGATTTGTATGGGAGCGAAGGCCGTTGGCGGCCTTAATTATTGCCACTTTAGGGGCAGTGTGTAAATGGGCCTGCAAGAGAGTCCGCTACTCTTTGGTGTGGGTAAGTCCGCACCAATGTTCACCACCTCCGTATGGCAAGAGTTCACTTACGTGAGGAGTGGTTCTGTGAGGATTGTTTGATATCCCCAGTTTCGTACCTACTGTTGGGAAGCGCGATACTCTACTACCTCACAGGGGACGGGCTAGTTAGAGCCTAGCTCGTGGGCGCCAGCCAACCCACCCGATACAGCCCGCGAAGGCCGCACCAGTCAGGCCAGCTCTTGCCCAAAAGAGAGACCCGCGAATCGGCCGAGTCCCAGGAGAACCCGACCAACCCTCGAGTTGGTGTCCAGCGCTATCCGCTTTTCGGAGATCCCGTTAGGTCTCTTACTCACCGTTGCCCCGGGGCCCCACAGGGGGGGGCTGGACATAACCCCTTTGATTGACTTTTACACTTGCCGACTGCTCATTCATCAGTGGCAAGCAACCAGCTCCTATTGGCCACCCCTCTAAGGAGCGGGGTGTTCACGCGACAACCACGATGAGGTTGGAGCTGGAATCTGCCGCGTTGGTCGCAACCAGACCGGCCCATTTGGTGCCGGCCCACCGGGCATTTGCCCGGTATGCCCATATAGCCAATCCGCCCCTGAATATAGTTAGCAGATGCTGTTAAATATATAGATACTAGATATTCGGAAAGAAAAAATGATTTTATTTAAAATTTTAAATATTTGCAGATTAAAGTGAATGACTTTTACATGTATATAAATATGATTTCATCCTTAAATGTTTGTATAAAGTCAATCACATTGTTTCTTATCTTATCTTATCAATTACAGACGTTCCTTTCAAAGAGAAGATAATCACGTCCTATATGTCAATCTAGTCATGCTTGTGAATTAGAGAGCTTAACTCTGCTAAGTCGTTGGTTTTCTTAACTCTACTCATCCCATGCTCTTATGACAGTTGTGTAGAAGGTGCACTTGTACAAACTTGTCTTAGCATATGGAATAAGAAATGTACCTTTATCTTTGTGTCTTTCTAAGTATTTTATTGGGCTGTGCTTTTGAATTTTTAATTGATCGTTCAGATTGTTTTTTTTTTATTATTGCTTTATTATTCTTTCAGTGTTGAAAAAAAATGTTTTAAAATGTTTTTTTTTTTTTTTACTTTATTAGCTAGAAACTTAAAAGATATAAAGAGAATAGAAAAAGTGAATTTGGATAGCATACCAGGTTAGTGAAACTTGTCTTGCTCACAATAAACATAGAATCATTTAAATATTTCAGTTGCTGCTTGTATACTCAGATGTATATAATAAGAAAGCGGAGCCAGGATTTTTTTTTTTCGAGGACGTGGTGGTACGAGGGTATTTTTTAAATTTTATATTTCTTTGCATTCACACAAACACACTATGTGTATACAATCTAAATTTATGCAATGAAAAAGTATACACATATTCCATTCAATTTTTTATAACAATATTTTGTCATAGGAAAGTAGTGTAAGTATAAATGTTGAAACCTATAACCTATATAATTAATAGAACCCTTTCTATATTATTCTATCTCTAATCGTACCTACTAAATCTATTTCTATAATTATGCAACGAAGGTAAAATACTGAGAATATGGCAGTTTTGTACTTTTCAAAACTAAAGATCATAATACATATAGGCTGAAATGTACGTCCTAGAATTTACAGCTCAATAGTTTCTTTTTTTTTCTACAAAGATATATCTAGATCTAGATCTAGTGCATGCAAAATATTTGACTCTCCCCCCAAAAAAAAAAAAATTAATTCCTACTTCCAGTCTATATTTATTTATGTCTAAGGTTTTAATGTAGAAAATAATAATTTCCACTCTTTCGGGAACCGCTGATAGCATTTATGCCAAATTTATATTTCAGAGTTGTTCTTTTGTGTATTGACTGGTCAATCAAATGTCAAATGTAATGAAGACTGTCCTCATGTTATAGGTAAAATAATATTTTGTCAGTTTCTTAAAATTTAATCACTTTTTTTTGGTTATATATCCGTTATATTGTATAACAATGAATAAAAGAACATGTTTTACTATAATTATTTCCTAAACAGGTCATCATGAGCAACAAATATCAGAAGGTGGAGAGGACGACCTATATAAGCATTTGGAAAACTGTATTAAGAATCCAGGTCACACGCAGTTTATCCCTGTCGATACCTTTAGTCTAGAACATCTTCCCGAAATTCATCGCGACAATGAATTATATACATTTGTAAAAGCTGTAGCTGACCTGACAGTCAAAGTCAGCGTCACACTGGTCAGTCCACAAAGGCCGGAATTTTGGCCGGAAACAAGTATTCCCTACTTTTTGTACAACATGAAGGGGAGTAAATCTTTAAGGACCGGAAGTGGAGTAGTGAAAGCAGTGATAAAGTGGAAAAAGGGGAAATGTCCAATTGATAAGTATCAACATTCATTCAAGCCAGAAAAACAGTGGTGGACATTAAGGGTACTGACGGCAGCAAACGTAATTTTTGACGACTCTGAGGCGAACCACACAACTTTAAGACTGTTTTATGATAAAGAAGATAGCCCAGAGGTTGTCCTAAATGTGTTGATTAGCAAGGTATCAAGAGATATCAATAACGACATATCTTTGTTGGATTGCGTCACTTGTGAGCTAAATTTAAATGTCGTAAACAGGCTACGGAAAATGGTCAAACATTATGACGATCTGTATGAGAAGGTGGCACAAAAGTATGAACAATCTAGAGACGTCGACAAGTTGATGTTTATAGTGTCACATCCTCATGGATGTCGTAAACAGGTTAGCATTGGTCAATGGAAGGACCATGTTCAATTCAGTGATTATTTCGACCGGTTTACATACACGACTTGTACATGCCCAGGAAGTAGTGGAGCCAGTGTCCACTGTTTGGGATATGGATGGTATATTCATTGTGGACGTTTGCAGACTGGACTTAATTATAGCAGTACTTAAAATAAATGAAATGTTTTTATTTATTGTAACGATATAAAAATATAAACAGACTCTACATTAATTGAAATGAAATAATTTTTGACATCTCTGCCTTAGTTCTCTTTGTTTACGTAAATATGATTTACAATAATTTAATTCATATTTGAGAAACTGAAATTATTACAATTATCTTTCTCAATAAAAAAAAACAAAACATACTGCATACTGTGAGCGTCACGTGCTTCATATATTTTATGATTATTAATAACCTTCCCACTCACCATTGTGTAGGCCTATATCCATATAAAGATCACGTATACTATTTTTGTTTTTATAAATATAAAAATATAAATTTTCTTATATTATCTCCAATAATTAACACATCTTTGCAAAATATGAAAAAAAAAGAAAAACATTGTTCTACGTTCAAATGATATAATATACTAAACATTTCTTCTTATCTTATCTTATGTAATACAGACGTTACTTCAAAAAAGAAGATGATTACGCCCTACGCGTCATGCATTCAGTCATGCATATTTACCAGTGACTTAAATTCTGCCAAGTCACTGGTTTTGCTGGCTTGCTCAGGCAAACCATTCCATGCTCTTATATTGAAGTTGTATTTTGGAGAGAGCTAATATTGTTGTAATCTAATAGTGTTGTGAGCTAACAGTATGATGGCTGTAGATACTGACTTTATAGTTTCATAAGTGGTGGTGACAAAAATCATTAAATTTAATAAGATAAAATATATCCGTTACAAACTCATAAATGGTTGACGTTTGTCGAATATCTTTATTTAAATAAAAATACAAAGGCTTAAATGATTTTCAGTAACAATTTTAATCTTCAGTAGACGTAAATTGTGTTGTGGGAGTTGTCAGGATTGAGTTCTGGTCAGCCTAGGTCTCCAGATAACTGAAGAGGACAAGGGGGGGAACATTCAGGTTGTTGACCTCAAAACTGTTTTTGTTTTGGATTGTCTATTTTTGTTGTGAGATGTTGTTTTTTTTTTGGAATGGAATGTAACACATAATAAAGCAGAGTGGTTTTGTTCCTAGTCCAGGACAGTTGGACTTTGGTTTGAAGTTGAAGCGTGGACTCTAGTTAATTTTCAGTGTAGTTATTAGGCAGTATACGAGATACTGAGCTATGATTTTTATACATGTTGGATATTACATTTGGCAGGACTAAGCCTGCACTATTTTACTGTATATATAATAAACTTGTTACATGTTCGTTAATTGGCATTCCGAATCCTTATTTTTTTGTCGTCATGTGTCGTTACGGTATTGCCTAGAGTACATTTAGTAATCAACACTGTATAGACAGTATAGAGGAGAAGAAAAGAGCATTAACATTTTGGGGGCTAGTGAATAGAAATGCTAAATATGTTTATAAAAAAAATAATACGACACCATCAGAATGGCATACGTCAAACGTGAAATATTTTAGTAGCCTACTATATAGGGTAAGATAAACACTGTAGGAACTACATCAGATTTTATTTTGTTTTGAAACTTTTAAAATGGTTTGGACGTTCCTTAAGAAGAACAAGATCTTAATAGGAAGAAGGAATAACAGAAAAATGTTTAATACAACTTCATGTCCTAGTCTTTTACTATTTCACTATAGAACTACCATGCATCTGTGAAGACGAAATGTAAGCCTAATAATAATTGTTTGTTGGTCAGTAGACCTTTTGTGTTCTCAAATGCCGCTAATGATCTCCTAACCCTTCCTCTCACCTTTTTTTTTCACTATTTCACTTAGCATGCAGTGTACAGCATATTTGATATTTGACCTGTTTTTTTTTAAAGAATATTACTTTGTAAACACCTTAGAACAGGGGTGGGCAAATTGCGGCACGCCGAAGTTTCTATGCGGCCCGCGAAAACCTAAATAAATCAAGTCTGCCCACACATTACACATATAAAAAATGCAAATATATATATATATATATATAAATAATTGTAAATAGGCCTATCTAAAGAAATAGTTGAAACTTTTGATTCATACAACATTTGTCAATACTGTAATGCTAGGGATATTCGAGCTACACATAGCGCACGTATGTCTGTTGTGGCCGTGATGGTGTTAAAATTTTCTTGTTCAGTAAGAACTTACGCAGCGGAGCTTTTATTTTTGTCACACAAAAGTCGTCAAAATAACGATTTTCAACAGTTGTAAGAATTGGTGGCCTAAGAAAGACATTTGACTAGTTTCTTATTAGGACGTTGATTAATTATTAAAATAAAAATAACACTTTTTAATTTTACCCTTGAAAAAAAATTGTTATACCCCCAACAGTAAAACATGCAAGTTTTTAATTTAAGAACGTAGAAGATTTAAAATAGCTTTTTTGAAGACGCATTGAAAAAGTCTTGTTTAAAAAAAAAATTGAATCGACCTTGTAGTAATTAGGGGAAAGTTCTAAAGGTTCTAGTTAGAATTTTTTTTGGGGGCAATAATACCGTTTTTACTTGATTAATAATAAAATATGAAAGATTTGTAAAGCAAATACAACCGACTTTTTGTCATTAAACGAAAGACAGCCTTTGGTTCCCAATTCTTCAACATTTTGAACATTCGTATGCCTACCAAAAATAAAGTAAACTGAAATATATAGATCAAAGTATGTTTGGGTTTCTAGCTAATCACTCATTAATAGTTGTATGTTTTTGTCCAAAGTACAATTCTTTTCCACTTGGGTGTCCCCCCACCCCAGGTGGGTGTCACCCGGTGTGGACACCCCACCCCCCGCACCTTCCTATCGACGCCAATGCTTATTATCATGTTCCACAAAGTTAAGATCCGTTCACTTTTCCAAGTACATTCTACATTTAGAGTCTAATTCCATAAACACACAAATGTTAAAGGTTAATAGTGAGTAGGAAAGATGCATTTTACAACCTTTTTTTTTTAAAGGAAGGATTTTCTACACTTTCTAGAACACATTGAAAAGTACTGTAAAGATAATTTTTTATTTTTAAATGTAAAAAAAAAAAACAACATGGAGATGATAATCAATTTTCGTAGGGGAAAGAAAGAAAATGATATTGTTATTGTAGCCTGAGAGACTATTGAAATAGTGTAAACTTTTAAATACCTTGGTACTATCTTAGACAATAAACTATATTTTACAGCAAATACTGATTATATCAGCAAAAAAGGGCAGCAAAGATTACGATTACTAAGAAAACTGTCCTCTTTTAATATTAGCGAAAAGGCCTTGGCTATGTTTTATCACGCTCACATAGCATTTTTTACATTTTAATATCACTGCCTGGTATGGCATTCTAAGCTGTTGGTAAAGTCATTGGCAAAAACAAACCCATTTGGGCGGCTGTTTGAGACAAATATCCTTACAAAATCTAAAAAGAAATAAAAAATCACCCTTTGGGTCAGGATTTTGTGATTTTACCATCACAAAAGAGATAAGACACCGATAGCAAAGACAAACAGACACAAAAACTCGTTTGTTCCTCTGGCAATCAAATCATTAAATAGAAACAATCTGATGTAACTTTTGACATGTAAATTGTTTGTTTTTCTTTATAGTTATAATGTTTTGTTTGGTATAATGCACAAATTGTAAGACAAATTTCCTTATGGACAATAAAGATTATTATTATTAGTGATAGAAAATACCTAGCTACGCCACTGCCTTAAATATTATCATTGTAAAATCTTTTTATTTTATTTTAGATTGTTATTATTTATAATATTGATTTATTTTAAACCGACATTATAGGCCTACTATCTGCTTAACACCAGACTTATTAATATTTTACTTCACTGGGTCTAGATTATCTAATCAAATCTTGAGACAATGTCTATTCCTCTTAGATCTAAATAATAATAACAATAATAAATCTCTTTGATTCCGAAGATTAAGGATGCAGTGTTTCACATGAAGCAAACCAACTTAGAAATGAAAGACCTAGATTTAGTAGATCTAGATCTCTAGATAGATCTGGGTAGAATAAATTTATAAAATATTAGGCGGAAAAAAAAAACAAAGCACTCTTCATTTTGGAGTTACTTTTCTGTTCCATTTTTTTTTTAAACGCAACTAAAGTGCGGCAAAAGTTACAAATTCGCAGTCAAGTAGATCTAGATTAGATCTAAATCTAGATCTAGTCTATCTAATAAACTGACTTAGATCTAACTAGACTTTAAATCTAGATATAGAATCTTTCTAGGGATAGATCTACATCTTGGGTACCAGAGTCACAGAGTGAGCAGTTGAGTCTTGAGATCTAAAAATAGTATAATAAGGCTAGAACTTAAGTATAAGTCAAATAAGTGTCTTAAGAAGTTAAGTAGACTTACTTTTTTACTCCTTCCTTACGACCTTAGACTTAGACTCTAAGTTTGAGACGCCTTAGTCTTAGCAGTAGAAGGCTGATATTGAGCAAAGAAAAGTAAAAATTGTAGTGACAATAGTCTAGTCACAGTAGACTGCGAGTAGAGTAGATCTAGATGATTATAATATCATCATTATAGAATAGATTGTAATTGTATAGATCCATCTAAATCTAGAGAGTAATTTCCCTCTAATTAGAGTAACGAACGGATGTCGGCCACCCGGGTTTCGTCTTGCATATCGGTCACCGCACTTTATTATTATAAAAATCTTCGTTATTAGAATGTTTACAGCCCAACTTCCTCTTAAATATTGCGCATGGACTATTTTGTCACACTTCTGACACGTACAGCTCCCTTTTTCATTGAGAGAAAGTAATTTTATTTGGGTTCAAAGTAGACTACTGTAAAACTGACCTTTTTTTCTCCCAATGGGAAGAACGAGATAGGGTCTCGAGCTAAGACGATTTTTAAGCCCCTAGATCCATCAGCCACTTAAAACCCAGATATAATGCTTCTAAATAGACATAGAAACAAATAATTTTCAAAACCCAGACTCTCTTCTCCCAATTAAACATGTAAATACGGGGTGGCCCACAAGTTTTACCATCAAAACATATGAAGCAAGTCATCAAAGGGAAATAACTTGACGCTGCAATGCCAAAGGAGGGGAAATTATTTTTTTATTTTTTATTTTTTTTAACAATTAATGAAATAACTTTGTATTTTGTCAAAATAATATAGTACAAAATGTATATTTAAGTTATGTATGTGTTCTTGTATGTGTTTGTTACGTGTTTCACTAAAAAAAAAATTATAACATATTTATAAAAAAAAATCTTAAGATCGCGTATATGCAAAACGTATAACAATTTATTTTAAACCATTTAAAATGCAACTAATATGTACAAATGTTATGGCACTTCTGTGCACGTCACCATTCATTACTAAACCAGCATCAATAGGCTGCTGAAAAATAAGTCACAATAGCAAAATCATTGTAGACCTTGAGCCTACATTATTGATTGACCAGATGCGCTTAAGGCCTTTGTGTGAAACATCAACGTGCACTGGGCTTGTGATAATTAGATAAATACACACTATGCTATGTGTGGTCTAAGAGATTGTTAAAATCAAAAGAGAGTATGAAGCCTCCCCCCACTCCCCTTTATTCCATGTCTCCCAAAAAGGCTAAGGTGAGACAGGCACACACTGCGCTAGTGAGAGCTGTGCTACGGGGAAAAAAAAGTGCCCCGTAGAGACAATAAGGTACAGTAGAGAGAGTATACTCCTCCTCTTCTCCCCCATAACAGAGGCGATTTTTTTCCCTAGCTAGGCCCAAAGTAATGGCCAAGGTGTGACGTCAGTTACAAGCCAAGAATGAAAGCGTGGAGCGTGGGAAAAGTGACAATATGGCTTGTGTCGTTACGCTAATGTACAAAAAAATAAAATTAAGGATGAAATGTCTTAATAATAACATGTTTTACATATATTTCCATTGATGTGGCCGATAAATCTCCAAACCGGCCCACAACTTTTACAGAGACAAAAAACATGCCGATAACTTTTCCGATCAGAAAAACGACCCTACCCCCTTTTCACATTAGATCTAATTTTAACTATGCGTAGTGATACATTGCAAAGAAGCTATTTTTATAGACAAAAGGACGACGAATTCATTGAGACCCTCAGTTTTTTTATAGGTTAGACCATTTCAAAGTTATGAATTTTGAAACTTAAAAATGGCCGGAGATTGGCTTAGCGTGGCCGACATCCGTCCCTTACTCTAGATCTAGTCTAATGAACACCCGCTATTTTTTATTTAATGAACACCCCACAATTTTAAAATGAACCTCAATGATAGCTATTTATCATTATACTATAACTAACATCATAACATAAAGTCATAATCAAGGTTACTGGCTATATATAGGCTATGGTCCTTTGAACTGATATTAAAATTTAAAAAATTGAAGAAAATATTATTTTTAAATACAATAACATGAATTGTTCATTAGTGTACAGGTTGTGTTCGAGTTAGTGTACAGAGCAGAGAATGGTGTTCGTTAATGTTGGTGCTGGACCTCTTTGACCTGACCCTCTTTAATATCATATGAGTGTTTCTCCAGTACTGGTATCAAAATGTGTCACATTAGGCCAAAAATTAAAGTGGAAGTTTTTGGTTTCATTTTAAGTGTATTCACTTCTTCAGCCATTATACTTTAAGAATTTATCAATAGAAAATGAATAGGACTATGTACATTTCCTCGGCATAGCTGGCAAACGGGGGTACCCACTTTAGCATTTCAGGTGCATCACTGGGACACCTTTGATGATTAAAGTACAACTAACTGTTTATTTGCTTGCTTTTTTAGTATAATTTGAATGTTTCTATTGTATTAAGCAGCTAGATAGAGAAATTGAAGTTTTTGAGCACTTAGGTTATGTTTGCGCTCAATTTAAAAAATGGGACACCGTAGCACCTGTGACACTACTGGTAAAAGTTTTTTAAATAAGATTTTTTATAAGAAAATAGAATTTATGCTATATTTGCATTATAGCTAAATATATAGGCTGTTATTTGCTGCAATATCTCAATGATAATTCAAGCATTTATTATAACATTATTATTATATTATAAGATGTTGCGGGTGCTACAACGGGACACCAATATGAAATCTAATATATTGTTTTTTTTGTTAATACATGCTGTAATAAAAAAAAATTAAAGTCTCTAAATACATTACCAAGTATTCTTGTATTAGTGATTCACAAAATAGGTTTCTATAACCACAAATTTATGTATTAGGCCTTTGTGTGTGTGTGTTCAAAAATTCTTTAAAAAGATATTAGACATAACTGCCTCAAACATGACCTAATCATAGACTAAAAGGTGCAGCTTTCTGACTTTCAATGCACCAAGAACATGATCCAAAACAAGATTTTCATATAAATTGAAATATAGAGTAGATTTAAATCTACATTTGACCTATAACTAGAACAAGACTTGTTCGGTGTCCCATGATGCACCTCAAACAATGATAAAATAATAAGATTTACATTTTTATTTAGATAAAAAAAATAGTATACATGTATTTAAGATCAAACTTAAG
>JADKLZ010026407.1:457-18469 GCA_021533235.1 Biomphalaria straminea | reverse complement strand
GAAATATTTAACATATATACCATGGTCTTTTCAAATTGTTTTTTTTTGCCACATATGCCACTGTAGGAATTAATTACTGATACATGAATTAATCTAGATCAATACGTCATTATGAATATAGATTTATTTTAACCAATATTATCATATATTATTGCTATATAACGCATATGTCCTTATAATTGCAAATTACAGAACTTATTATGATGATAATAAGGTTATTATTTGAAAAACTATAATATAATAATTCCTTTTTCTATATTTTTATTTGTTTTACTTGATGCTGTTCTCCTATGCTATACTATTTTAACTTATTGTTTTGAATAATATTTGTTACATTAGCAAATTATAATCTTATTTATGTATGGTTGTATGAATAAAATATTATAATAATAATTATTAATATTTTAAATATTTTTAGGGTCTCAAGTAAATATTAAAAGTTCACAATGTCATCATTTAGATTCAAGATGATTACCTGATTTCTGATAGTAAATAAATGAGTTATAAGAAAAACATGATTGAGTTTCAGTGACATTTAAATAATATAATTTGTTATTAGGTCCTGTGTTATAACAAAACAGATAATGTTTACCTTCAAGACAACGTTATTTATTAGGTATAATTATTTTTACAATTTAGTCAAAATTTATATTCACTAATTAGCAGAGTTCATATAACAAAAGAATTGAGTCTACAGACTTTATCAAAGCTAACAAGAGAATTAGATGAATTACAAAAATAGGAATCGAATTGGAGCATTTTCTTTCCACCCAGAAAAATGTCAGTTATTAAGAGTAACAAAAAAAAAACTAAAACAAATTAATTCCACATATTTTATTCATGGTAAACTAGTGACACAGAATAAAATCGAAATGAAAAACTGTCATGGAATTCTCATATTGATGAAACAATAAAAAAATCAAACAAAGAATTAGGGTTTATTAAAAGAAAATTCTATAAATCAAATAAGAACATAAAACTAAAATGTTATTTAACCTTAGTTAGACCTATAATAGAATATGCATCCTCTGTTTCGGACCCCTAAACTCAAAAAAACATTAAGAAACTGGTACAGACACAAAATAGAGCAGTGAGATTCATAACAAACCAATATTCACATTTGACTAGAGTAACACCTTTAGTAAAATCACTAAATTTAGAAAGCCTTCAGGATAGAAGACTTAAGAGTAAAGTAGCATTCCTATACTCTTAAGCGAGCAATTCTTGTATATAAATATCTTATATTTCGAAAACGGCTCTAACGATTTTCTTTAAAATTTCAACGTATCTAAATGTTAGTGAGAAAAAAATTCTCAACTCATTGGCCACATCGGAAAACTCGAGTTTGACCGTTATATCGGTTTGAAAAATGTCTCATTATCGAAAAATTTATTTTGGTTTGAAGGTTTTATGAATGACATGGAGAATTTATGAATGAAAGTTTTCCATGACGTAAACGGGAAAAACGCTGCTTACGTCACTAGGCTTACCTTACTACAATGCAAACAAGAACGAGTTTTAAAGTATCAATGGACCTAATTAAACATTTGCGCACCATCTAATTTAAATTGATTTATTATAGAACTAAGGAACTAAGTAATGAAATTAAATGTACCGATGCATGATTAGTTATTGCGTTTTAAGTGCTTAATAAATTGTTTACACTTTAATTGCGTAGAGCGGTGTAGATTTCCTCATTAATCTTCGGATTTGATGTCAAGCCTTATTATAATTATTATTTTGCTGGTAAAATTATGACCATGTGTTCATGCTTCAGTGTCTAATGTCCCGTACCAAAACAAAGGAAATGGTGATTACACAGTTGCTCTACGGCTTACTTTCTCACACTGAACAAGATATCTAGCTAGCGGTCAACGAGTTTGCGTACGCTGCAGCCACTTTTGATTTAACTATAAACCTCAGTTAAAAAAACTTGGGTTTAGGGTGTGGTGACGAAAGGCCTATGAGATATCTGAATGGAGGGATCTGTAAAAGCAGGTCATTTTGGCGACGCCGTTTTGGCCCGAGACGTTTTGGCGCCAGCCGTTTTGGCGATAGGGACGTTTTGGCGCGAGATATAATTTCACGATAATTTATATAGCACGTAGCTTTTATAACAATGTTTATTTCACTGTACCATAATATTGTATGTATAGTTTGAATTCTTACACCGTCCAGCGATTATTATGTTTTTTGTGATATAAATTTTTGCTTCTTTCATGAATATTGGCCATTAATAAGTCAGATTCCTGAATGGTAATGACATGCTATCCTCTTCCGTTTTTGTATGAAAGTTCTGCTAATCGTAATGGATGACATTTTCCTAAGTCTTTCTAAAAGACATATTTGTTTATTTGAATTTAATACTGAATAAATACTAGCTAAGTGTCACACTTTAATATAACAAAAAAAAAAGCATATTTACATCTAAAGCTTTATTACGCAGAATGACAATAACTCCACACATAGTAAAAATCAAGACACGGAATGTGGTCAGTACAAACTGTAGCGTGAATCCACAAATGGAAAAAAAATAAAAGGGGCAACAATAGAAAGATACAAATTCATTACTCTAAGATACTTTGAAAAGATATGTTTTGAGAAAATTTACTAGGGGTGATTCGGTTGACACATCTCGCATTGACGCAGGTATAGTTAAACAAATGAAAATAAGACTAGCACCGAGCACTGGTCGTTGGCGTGATACGTCTGGCGATTATCTCATTGGGACTGGTCATTACCTGTGACACCTTCTTCTCCCGCTGACTCCTTGTGTATACTCTTTCCTCCACCCCTTTCCTCTCTCACGCGTAAGTCATGAAATAAACCAATGTTCATGTAAATAAATAATTGCATCAATTTTTTGTCTAGCATTTGTTTCATTTTGTTTTTGTTTTTAATTTTAACGTAATATCTTTAAAAAAAACTTTTTTTTTTAAAAGAAAAGTGTGCCTCCATGTGTGCCTCTTAATAAACACACATACACAAGCCAAAATGCTTATTAAAGAAAATGATGTGAAACACAAACACACATTTACATTTAGTAAATGATAAGTCACATTGATTAATGGACTTGTTATAGCTCACATAAAAAGGTTTTAGGAACAGATATCAAAATAATTGCTCGAACAACATATGTAATGTACGAAAGCTACTAATTATTTTCGCTTAAATATGTGTTTAAAAATGTTTAACAAACGGCTTTTTTACTATTTTATAACGAGACAAACAAAATTTATATTCTACCCCCCCCCCCGCTCCAACGAAAAAAGTCTTGATAACTTAATAATTTTGACTAGAAATTATGTCTTAACACAAAAAATCATGCAAAACATAGATATATATAATTCTTTTTTAAGATATAATACAATAAACGTACATAATGTACTTCGCGCCAAAACGTCCCTATCGCCAAAACGGCGGCGCCAAAACGACCTTGGCGCCAAAACGGCGTCGCCAAAACGGCGTCGCCAAAACGGCGTCGCCAAAACGTCCTGCTTCGATCCTTCCATGGGCTGTAGCACCAGTAGCACCACTGGGGTAGATGGATGGCAAAAGCCGGTATGAACTTCTTATGGTCTGACAGTCTGGCTGAGCAGGGCACATACCCCGTAAAATAATTTGAAAAGTTTCTTTAGTGTTCTGTTTGTTCTATATGTAATTGTACATGGCGATTAAATATCAAGTCTCTTAAGTCCTCCTACAGTCTAGACAGCGTAAAAATATCGTAGGCCTACTATTATTGTCTGGAAGAAAGTCTTTGCAGTTTTACCCAATAACGTAGAAATTAGCGTCACTCCATGTTTCGTACTAAAGCCATAATTGAATATACTAATTCCAAAATTAAATGTCTGAACGTACCAATTTACATTTAGAACAGACAGAACACTTAAGAAACTCTTCAGATTAGTAGTCTTTATCCGATCGTTCATTTTCGTAATTATAAAAAAAATCCCAAAATGACTTCGGGTATATAACATTTCTTATGAAATTATTAAACCGAGCAAGGCTCGGCCACCTGATATTTATACATAAAACACTGAACCATACTCTCCAAATTCAAAAACAAAATTTAATACAAATACACAGAAAGACAAAAAGAAAAAGACTCATTACTCTACCGTATGCTAGGACAAATGTGTACATAAGCTCCTTCTTCCCTAGCGCTATTAGAGCATGGAATGGATTGCCTGAGCTAGCGCTATTAGAGCGTGGAATGGATTGCCTGAGCTAGCGCTATTAGAGCATGGAATGGATTGTCTGAGCTAGCGCTATTAGAGCATGGAATGGATTGCCTGAGCTAGCGCTATTAGAGCATGGAATGGATTGCCTGAGCTATCCATGATATGCATGACTGAATACATGATACGTAAGACGTAGTCATGTTCTTTTTTTGAAGTAACGTCTGTATTATTTAAGATAAGATAACAAACTTGGAAATGCTATATATTTTTTAAGCTGACTTGGTTTCATTATCTTATCTGAAATTGCCGTCATTCAAAGTAGATCTTACTTTTTATTTAGTGGCAATTCATTAAAACGCATAGTGATATTTCATTAAATACCAGTAAGTTTTCGTAACTTCTCTTTATTACTGTTTTTTTAAAGGTTAAATTATTATATTTGAATTTTAGCTTTAACGTTTTTCTTTTTTCAATTAACATTTACATATTTATATATTAACATAGGCAGATAAAATTAACCATAATTTAAAAGGTATAAAACCTACGTTGTTTATCAAATCTTTAACGTCTATTTTCATCAAGAGCAAAAGAGTAAGAATTTCAAGATAAAAAAGGGTATTCCTGAACTCAAATTCTAAAGCTGTTTCTAACTATAATTTGTCAATATAAGCGTGGGAAGCGTGGTCGAGAGGCTAAGAGGCGCTTGAACTTGGTTCGAGGTTCGACACCCGACTCGGGCAGAGTTGTGTTTACTAAGCGCCCAAAGGCAGCAAGGAAAACCAACTTCTAGATATCTCCTCCCCCCACTGGTCCAAAAATGAGATTGGAACTAAGCGCTCTGAGCATGCTATAAGCATGAAAGTAGCTCTATATAAAAGCTATAGGCTAATAATAATATATGCAGTTGCCAGAATTTTAAAATTTCTTTTGTATCAGTGCACCTATAGTTTGTTCATTCCCCCTCAATAGCCAGTGTACCTTTGCCGCTTTCGATTGTACCCAACGCACCTAACGCAGAATCGGCTGCCCCCCCCCCCAAAAAAAAAATATAAAAATTAATAATAATCTTAAAAACGCTGCCCAGGCGGCGATAGCGCACCTGTTGAAGACCACTGGTCTAGGGTCTATCAGGTGTAGAATACTAGATCTGTACCTTGATAAAAACTTCCTTGCAGCACAAATAACAACCAGGCTGAAAAGAAAGAAGCACTTCAAAACTTGATGAATATGTTGACAATAGATAGGAAATCTCATATGCCATGCATTCCATCAGATTGTGCAAAAGGGGCGCAGAGCTCATTCCGTTTAATGAATACATTTAATTAAATATGAACAAGATTACAAAGAGAGTTTGTGTGATACACAAACTCAGAGGCGGCCCCCGTCGGAGTCGGATCCCTGTCAGATCCGCCTATTCGCAAGATGTTTTGGATGTTCCTTCAAAGTTGAAAATAATTAACTTCTCGCTGGACGACGGAGGATGGCGAGCAGGGTATAAACCTGCCTTATCTTGATGTTTCCCCACTAGACTGTAGTTCGGATTTATCGTTGGTCCCTGGCTCATTTACTGCATGCTCCCATCCCCTCCTGTGGAAGGCTTGAAATAGGAAGTAAACTATCTTTAACTCTAAAGAAACAATCGAAACATGTAAAACAAACAGACACATAACCCGGGAGCGTCGAGATAATCAGTTCAGCATGCTAACTGGTTACAAACTAATAGCCTGATTTATACAATATGTCACACGAGCGATTTTAAATAATCTTTCAGCATTGATCTGTAGAGATGTAGATGTACACAAACTAAACTTCTGATTTAGCACTCTTTTATATATCTTAAGTATAATTATTATTAATTTGGATGTAATTTAGATAAAATTTAGGCAAAATTAAAATAAAAAGCCTAGATAATCAATAGAATGAATGCACTATTAAATTAAAAATAGAATATTAGTTTTAGTTTATTATAACATTTCAATGTAGATCTAGACATAAACATCCGGAACAATCTATTATAGATATTTGAAACTATCGCAATATTTCTGAATGAACAGTAAAGTTTAAATATTATTTTCAAAAGCCTTTAGGTTTTCTTTTATCTAACCGTGACGGACAGACCAACAAACAGTTAAAACGCACTAAAATATGCTTCTTTCATTCTAATGTTGACAATAACAATTATTTTTTTTTAAATGTGATTTTTAAAAAAAATTAAGAAATTAGTTTAGATTCAGGTCATGGCCGGGCTTTACGCTAGTACACGAAAGTCGCTGCTAACAGTTCATTTAAAACAAAAAATTATATCAAAGATAAACGACAGATCTAATTTAGTGCCCCAGCGGTCAAAATATACATCCTCCGTGCTTTGATCTCTCAACGTCTGCCTTGTAAAGCCGATGTTCAAGGCAATTGCCACACCTCTTTTATGAGTTATATTTTTTTTTATTCAGATACTTTTATTTACAGTAACACACAAGACAAACAGGCTGACGATGTAGGTCATGTAAAATTGGCATGATCTACTTTACTTCGGTGAAGGTTATTGAGGCGTTGTATATAGTTATGAGTTAATTACTTAGAAAGTAAATACTCTAGTGCTGGAACAAAATAAAACGTGAAATACAGTGCAATGTATTAGATTATTAATTGTCTTAAATTAGGTTTCATTTATATTGCATACTAATTAGGTTTTTTCTCGTTAAATACTGCTTGCATAAAATATTTTTAAAAATTAGATTTTTAGCTTTTAGAAAAAAAAGTAGCCGTTACATCAGAACTTTGAATGATCTATATTATCGTGATGTCAGATTTTCATTTTCTCTTCTTTTTTCTGAGCACTAAACGGGACGGACGGACAGACAGACAGACGGACAAGCAGACAGACAGACGGACGGACAGACAGGCCACACAAAACTAAAAGCGTCTTTTCCCCTTTCGGGGGCCGCCAAAAAATTGTAATAACTATATAATGCAATACCCAAGGCTAATCAAATATAAGCCATAATGTTAAGGTCATACAAGTAAACGACATGTTGAAGCGTGGTAAACCAAACCCACGCGGGGGTCCCTTTATGCCTATATTGTTCTATCGTACCCGTGAGAGATCCATCATCACATATATGAACCCCTTTTGGAAATGGGCTGACGGGGGTTTCGGACCGGTCAGCGAGCCTTTTTTACATCCCTACCACGTGTAATGTATCCTATATATATATATATATGTATATATATATACTATAAAGTTGAATGTTTAGCGTATGTATGTATGTATCGAATAGAAATCAAAACCGCGTGACCAATTTTCATTAAACTTGGCAGAAATGTTCCTTGGGTACCAACTTAGGCCGTAGGGTATGTATTGTAGCCCTAAAAAAAACGTAAGACCCTTAAAAAAATAAAGTTGACCAAGTCTATTACAACTATACTATTTTATGGATCTAGGCTTTGTTGAAAATGTTGACATGAGAAAAAGATCGAAAGGATTTAGATCTAGATCTAATTTTAAGAAATACACTTTGCACTTATAGATTTTTACTTTGACGCATGAAAATACAAAATATAGTCTAATGATTTTATTATTTAACAAAATTAAGCTTCAAATTTGCTTTTCAAAGGCTTTTTACACAAGTCGTTCTTTATATCAGCAAGCGTAGATATCCTTACGCACATTCGTTCATTAGGCATTTCACGAAATGTTACACATCTCTCTATTCCTAGCACAGCGAACGTGAAATGAGGTCACGTCCCTAGGTCTAAAACTCTAAGATGATAGAACTTCTCTTCGCAACGATAGTTTTATACTTTAGCACATGAACACACTTATTATAGTCCATTCATTTCATATTTTAATCAAATTAACATTGAAATTTGTTTTTCGAAAGCATTTTTCATGCGTTCGTTCGCGAAGCCGTGTTTATATATATTCTAATAGTTTCATTCATAGCGTACATCTAATTAAAAAGGTCACGCATGCGCACAATGAACTCTATCCAAGCCAATATTTAACTCTAGATTACTGTATAGTTTAGATTTACATCTAGATCTATATTTAACTCAAGATCTACCTAATTCTTTAACACATGAACATACAAAATTATTTATTTATAATTTTAATCAAATATAGATCTACTAGTCGACCGGCGGCATAGCATACGCCGCTATTTTCCGTGGCAGGCCTTAGGCACCACAACATATGTGACCACAGTGGGTCCCGCACTTTCATTGGACCCGTGCTAATTTTTTAGGTATATAAATGATTAAATCAAGTTACATGAAGTTAATTCCTTTTTCCAGTGTATATTTATTTATGTCTATGCTATTTTATGAATAAAAATAGTGCGGATTTGGACACACCATTTCAATTCACACCATGCTGCGCCATGGGATCTTCCCATTTACTTGTTATAAGTGAATTCATGAATAAAAAATACTACAACATATGCGACCACAATGGGTCCCGAACTTTCTTTGGACCCGTGCTAAATTTTAAGTGAAAAAAATTATTAAATTGAACCATTTTATAAAACATAACAGATTTCCCGCGGCCTCTTGATTGACCAGGAGCCCCCTGGAAATCTCCTGAAATGTTATTAAATGCTATGCCGCCGGTCGAAAAAGTCCTGGAAATTTCCGGACATTATTAAAATCTTTTTAAAGTAAAAAAAAAAATGCTATGCTATTTTGTGAATGAAAATAGTGCGGATTTGGATAGGCTATTATTTCCCATTCGATTCACACCATGTTGCGCCATGGGATCTTCCCATTTACTTGTTATAAGTAAAAATGCGTGAATTCATGAATGAAAAATACTATGAATGGAGATAAAAAAAAATGGCTAATTGACCTTAATTTACGCGATATTAAGAATATAGCTGCACTCATGTAACAATGCTTTAGAAAAACAAATTTGAATGTTAATTTGATTAAATGGACTATAATTAGTATGTTCATGTGCTAAAGCATAAAACTATACTTGCGAAGAGAAGTTCTATAATCTTCTTAGAGTTGAATTCGAGTTTTAGATCTAGATCTAGATCTAGGAACAGATTTTAGATGTATAAATTATTAAATTAAACCATTTTATAACATATAACAGATTTCCCGCTGCCTCTTGATTTACCAGGAGCCCCTGCGACGATATCTCCTGAAATGTTATTAAATATAGACCTACGAAAAAGTCCTGGAAATCTCCGGAAATTATTGAAATCTTTTGTAATTCAACAGTAGAGATATATAGGAAAGTGCGAACCTCGAAAGGATTAAGGCCGCAAGCAGCAATTTTCACGTTTGAATTTTTATAGCGCCGTAACGGTCTGACCTATGAAAAAACTGATGGTATCTCTGTATTCCTCGTCCTTTTTTCTATAAAAATAGATCTGATTTAATGTATCACTAGGGTTAGTTAAAATTAAATATGAGGTCAAAGAGGAGTAGGGTAGGTATCGCCAAGCGTACTTTTCCTCGAGCGGATTTCTCCCCCTTGTTAGTAAGCTCGATCAGGCTGTTGGAAGGCTCGAAACTATCAAACAAAATATATTTAAAACATGTTTTAATGTTTAATTTTCACTACAAAGTCATTTTGTTTTACTCTAGCACAAGAACATAAGCTATTGCCACCTTTCCCACGTTCTACAACTTCTTTCACGTCTTGTTACTGACATCAACCAAGGTCGCAAGGTCGTAAAAAGCCTCTATTGAGAGAATGATTTAGAAGGGCGGGGGGGGGAGTGAAGGAGGAGTAATAGGTGACCTCATACTCTTTCCCGCTCAGAGCGTATCTATTCTACCATGCTCGGCGGACTTGGGGGGAATAGGAGTGGGGGTGGGGGTCCATTCCTATTGATTATAACATTCTTTTGAGACCCAAGCTAAGAGTAAGTGATGTAACAGGCTTGAAATCAGCCCTGATCCATACATACATTTGATCAATAATTATATGGTCTTCCATTCTCTCTCATGATTTAGAATATATAGTTATTGCTAATGGACATTTTTTTAAAATGTATAACATAACTATCTTAAAGCTTCTGGTACTATTTGTATTAATTAGATATATTAAAAACAAAATAAAAAAAAAAAATTATAAAATATATACATATTTATTTACTTCATTTTTTTTTAATTTTTAAAATTTTATTTATTGAAATATAAAATATAACTAACAGTATTTACAATAAATTAGTTAATAAACTATTTACAAAGATGATGTACACATTTAAATATAACAGATTTTAAAATACACAAAAGATATGTACAGATTAATTTGTAAAATTTATGTTACATCTCTTTACATTTCATAATGCGTATATACATTTTGTACATTAAAGTTGTATACATAGCAGAATGTAGGGAACCTCTAAATTCAATGTAACTATGCAAGACCAGAGCAACACCAGCTGCACACAAATTTAAAAGTTTTCAACTCTTCAGCTGTCAAATCTTTGGCATTATGAGTGCAGATGGTGTGCCACCAAGAGTCACAAGTGTCACAAAGAATCTAGAGGTCCCCACGGTCCCTTGTATTACACCCCAAGCAGTTTTCATTCTTGAAAATGCTCACACCGTCGACCATCACATTACCCTCCTTTACCAATTCTATGTCCATTTCTTTTATTGTCAATGGATCCTCATTTTCTTCTATGCAACAGTCTTTGCGTACAGTTGTTCGTCTGACCTGCTTTGGTTGTTTCACTTGTCTTTTTCTTGGCTCCGTTGTTTTTTTTATTTCTTTAGGGATTTTCTTTTGCTCAGTCAACATTGTTCTTTTCTCTTTCTTTTCTTCTTCCTTTTTCTTGTTTTCTTCTTCTCGTTTCTTTCTCTTTTCCTCTTGATTTATCTTGTTTTCATTTTTCTTTCTTTGTTTTTCATCTTTTTTATCGATTCTCCTTTTTAGAACATTTTGGTAATCCCCTCCACTGACTACACATGGTAATGTTGGAGTAGTCCTTGACTTCTTCTTACTTGATTTAACAAAAGAAGGTATTTTAAATATATCTTCATAAGATAATGTGGCTTTGGGTGGCGTGGATTTGGGCGGCGTGACTTTTGGTTGATTTCTAAAGGCATGCGCAACGGCTCGATTCAGAGCAATAAATTTTTGAAATTTTGTTTCATGATACGAATCAGAAAAACTATGGTTTTGTGGGTCTTCAAGTCTGGTGAAAAACATTGAGAACTCAGATTTTGTCATTTCATCAAATATGAAATGTGAATGTTCTTTTAAAGCATTTATTTGCTGAGTATTGAATTCCAGAGGGCTGGAGATAGAGCTTTCTGGCGGAGCTTCAGAAGTCGACATCTGGCAAACGACTGGTGATGTACATGGTGAGTCGGATGACTCTTTACTAACTGGGTAGGCTATAGGTGGGACTGGTGTTAAAGACAACTCTGGCTGAACAAGATATGTACTGGTTGAGTCTATAGTCGTTTCTTTGGGATCTGGAAATATTAAGGGCGTGAGTTCTAGAGAGATGTCTAGAGGCAATAGAGATGTGTTAGCATCAGTATGAGATGGTGATAACTGGATTTTTTGCTGGGTGGAAGGTGTGTTGGGTGCAGCTGATTCTTCAATAGAACAGGCCTCGACATCGATGGAATGTACCGGTACAGACATTTCTGCCTGGACCGGGGATGAAGGTTCATAAGCTGGTGTTTCAATTGCATTTTCTTCTGGCAAATAAACTTTACTTGGCCAAAGTTTTGGGGAACGTATTACTTTGCCTGGGTTGAAGGGACAAATTCCGGCTGCTCTGAAACTGTTGGAGGCTAACTCTGGAGTAGTAACACTGTCCCACACTGGCTTAAATACTCCAGCAAAAGTTTCTAAGTTAACACTCTCCCCAACATTTGAAACATGTTTTTTAACTGCAGTTTTCCATGCAGATTTGATGGCTGCAAAAAATGCCTGGTCGAGGGGCTGAAATATGTGGCTGGCATGTGGGAGCAAGCAGTATAAGATTATTTTGTTTTCAGAACAAATAACTGATGTCTCAAGAAGAGATGTGTGACTTGGGTGGCCATCGACAAGGAGTACGATAGGTTTGGGGAGATTATTTGTAGATGGTATAAAGATGTCCCTGAGCCAACAGTAAAAAATTGCCGAAGTTATCCACCCATTATCGGACACTTGAAGTAAGGCCTCAGGGAATTTCTCTAACAAATTTTTATGGGGGATCCTCTTATATGGATAAATTAACATTGGTGGAATGTACTGCCCCGCTGCACTGCAACATGCTAGAACGGATACTTGTGATCTGGTGTTGGATGTGATACTATACACATTTTTGGTTCCTTTACTTGCCACAACCTGACGGGTCTTAATGTTGAAGGCGAATCCCGTCTCATCAGCGTTGAATATACGCCCAGGGCTAGTGAATATTGTGGGGTCAGTGGCCTCTATGGTCTGTTGAAACTTGTTGAACCATGACTCCACTGCCCCTGGTGACACAGTAGCTCTGTCTTTACCCAGTTGCATGGTTGATCGTAGGGAAAGTTCCGGATGCCTGGCAAGGAAGCCATATAGCCATTGACGGTGCGGAAGTGGTACCTGATCTTCACTACCAATCTGTTCATTATTTTTTCTAGCTCGTATCATAGACCTCACAGTCTCACGAACCTCTACACCCGTTTTTCCAAAACCTAAGCTAGCCATCTGAATCAGCCATTCGGATAGTTTGTTTTCTTCTTCTTTTGTTAACAAAGTTATTTGTGGTACGAGAGGTTGTTTTCCGTGTAGCTTGTCGTGGAGGGTGGTCATAGGTATTTGGAATGTTTTAGAAGCCTGTCTCAAAGTCATTCTCTTTGCTTTTAATTCATCAATAGCAGTTTTCAAAATCTCTACGTCGTAATCATACCTAACAACTCTTTTTCCTTTTTTGTTTCTTTTGTTTCTTTTAGCCATCTTCATGGTAGCCGATGGGTCAAGTGTATTCAATTTAGAAATCTTAAAAAAAAAAAAAAAAAAATTACATCTAGATCTACGTATTTAGAAAATTACATTTAAATATTGATTTAATCTGATCTTTTAAATAAAAAATATTAATCCTGATAATATACAAAGCACCTGTACATTATTACAAACAGATAAGAAATATGTTGTTCGAGCTTACTAACACGCTATAGTTCCGTCATTAAGCTCGAAAAACCCTAATAAATAACTTCACACTCAATGCAAAACATTTTTATGTTTTCAAAAGTGTTTCCCGATATGTCTGTATGCCAAATATAGAATTCTCTTTAAGCTGATGAGTCATCATATTTAAAAATAGCCCTAAGCCCAAGACCCCTCCCGCTGTTTACTGTATGATAAAAAAAAAAAACATTTCATACCTCTCAACTTTGTCTTGACGATGAACTTTGCCCAGTCAAGGAAAAGGAAGCAAAACGTAGCAGACGTGGAAAAAAAAGGCGCATGCGCAGTAGCAATATAGTAGTAACTCTGTAAACAATGAAATAAAACCGTTTTAGCAATAAAAAGTGAACCGTTCGAACCTCTCGACAAATTTGGGCTGCTCGAACTTCGCACTTTACTCTATATATATACATGTGTTTTCACGAAGTTACTTCCTTTTCCCGGTCTATTGATTTCTTTATGTGTCTATGCTATTTTGTGAATGAAATAGTGCGGTGCGGATTGGGTCCATGCACACCGTGGTGCGTGCGCCACGGGATCTTCCCTATTTACTTGTTGCATTGTGTTGCCGGTCTGACCTAATTCTTTTGAGAAATATAATATAGATGTAGGAATACAAGCAAATGTTTTTATTTGAAAATATGGACTTAAGTCGATCAGCTATTTTAAAAGCTTTATTCATAATATTTTACATTTACGCATTCCTTAACTTATAACATTATTATTTCGTTTAATTGTTTACATAACATTCTCAGCTCTCAGTGATATACAGGTAAGGGCCCGGGTAAAATAGGCCTATGTCTAGTATATATATATATATATATATATATATATATATATATATATATATATATATATATCCTCCTTTGTGTTCGAAGATAAGCACATTTCTCATTTCCTATGGACTCAAATAATTCATACATCTGTCTGTCGCTTGTCCTCCACACTTCAACATACACACACTCTCATTTAAGACATTCAACCTAGACTTCTATCAAAATCTAAGTTAACGAGTGCTGTAGTTACACTATCAAAGACCATAAATAACTAATACAACAGATTTGAGTAACTCTTTAAAGTTACTCCTTAACTTTAATGTACAGTCCAATCCTCGCTTTGAAAAGCCGGCCGCATAGGTGACATGGGTGGGTTTAGTCAGTTGCAGATGACACTGTTTCTTCTCTTTCCTTTCTGTTGGTTCCGCGCTCTTTCGCAATGACCACTTTTCTTGCTTCAAATATTGAGACTCCGAGACTCACTGCTCTCGCCATGAGGAGCGATCTAGAGCTAGTCCTTCGCAGCCGTAAATGTCGATACCGCATTTCTAAAAGGAGCTCTTGAGAGTGTCTTTGTAGCGCTTGTATTGGCCGCCTTGGGAGCGCTTTCCTGCATATAACTGTCTGTACAGAAGTCGCTTGGGAAGGCAATTGTCTAGCAAGCGGACTACATGTCCCGCCAATCAGAGTTAGGCTCTTTTTACTGTCGAATTAATACAGTTCATGTTGGACAGCTTTAAAATTTCTGTGTCTGGTATGTGGTCAGATCAACGCACCTTATGGATACTCCTTAGACGGCGTAGGTGGAAGGATTTTAGTTTTTTGGTGTGGCGGAAATATAGGGTCTAGGACTTTAATACATATAGGAGTGACGGGAGAACAGCACTCTTGACCTTCAGTTTTGTGAATAAGCTGAATCCTCTTCGTTGCCACACTTGTTCTTGGAGTCTGCCAAAAGCCCCACTGGCACGAGCAATACGAAAGTCAACCTCATCATCTAGGTTGGCGCTTGCTGATATGGCGCTTCCCAGATAGACACATTTTTTGACATTTGCTAGTTTCTGGCCATCTATGAGAGTCTGGTTCTGTAACAGCTTTATTTGGAAGAGGCTGATGCAGCACTTCTGTCTTTTTTACATTAATGGTGAGTCCAAAATGTGTGCAGGCCTAAGCGAAGAGGGACAGGCTTTTTGAAGGTCTTCTTCGTTTGCAGCGATTAGGGAACAGTCATCTGCAAATAGCAGGTCTCTGACGCAGTCGAAGTTTACCTTGATCATTGCCTTAAATCTTTGAGCATTAAATAAGCTTGCATCGGTGAGATATCGTATGCTAACTCCAATGTTTTCTCTGCGAAAGGCATCTTTCAGCATGGTGATGAACATTAGGTTGAAAGTGTTGGAGCCAGCACATAGCCTGTTTCACGCCATTTGAGACAGGAAAAGGCTTGGAGTAGTCACCGTTGTCTTGGACTCTGGCTTGCATGTTATCATGGAATTGGCGCACCATTGTAATGAATTGACCCGAGCAGCCGACTTTCGCCAGGATGGGATGGAATATTCCTTAGTGAAGACAAAAACTAAAAGATTAGGCCATCTTTAAGATTGAAAAACAATATTGGACATTTAAAAAAAGTGGGAGGGTAGATACCTAAACTAATCTTCGATTGCTTTGAATTATTGTATAATATTTTAATAATACACAAATCTACCCAAGGGTAAACGCATTGTTGCTGAAGGATTCAGAAGAGTATGTTCCAGAATTTATAGAAAGAGAAATATGCCACATAAATATTCATAAAATATACCAGTTTTACGTAGTCAGTAAAAATGAACATTTTCTGATCCTCACAAACATGCATGGTGGGACAAAGAAAAATTTATAATATAAGGAGACTAATTGGGGGGGGGAATGATTTCATGATTTTCAACTTTGTGTGTGTGTGTGTGTGTGTGTTGGAAGGAGATAAAAAGAGGTCGTGGTAAAACAGGATTGATTGATGGGGTTGAATATTTGTCGGTGAAGAAAAAAAGATTTTGCTATCTTTAAGATTTAAAGACAATATTGAACATTGTAAACTAAACTATGATGGCTTTGAAACAATTCATAATATATAGCGATATAAGTAAATTGCGCTATAATGCCTTTAGCATTCTTTTCAGTTTATGCAAGTTTATAAAGATGAACATAAAAGTAGGCCCTATATGTGATATCTTAGCCGCTGTTCAATGTCCACCTCAAATGTTTCACCGTAACCAAAATGACGATTAATTGCCCATTTGTCAGCTAAATACTTATACTAGTAAAAGGAAAACAAAACAAGTCCTTAACAAAAATACATTTGGAGGGCACTATCAAGTAGACGTGTTTAAAAACCCAAGTAAAATATTACTGGAACAGTGAAAACAAATTAAAGCTCACTATACAAATAATTCATACATCTGTCTGTCGCTTGTCCTCCACACTTCAACATACACACACTCTCATTTAAGACATTCAACCTAGACTTCTATCAAAATCTAAGTTAACGAGTGTTGTAGTTACACTATCAAAGACCATAAATAACTAATACAACAGATTTGAGTAACTCTTTAAAGTTACTCCTTAACTTTAATGTACAGTCATTACTATATATAAATATTAATATATTAATACCTATTGATCTGGTCAACATCACCAAGGTCACCCGTTTTTATTTTAGCCTACAATCTGTCGCTATTGTGTTGTTCTTCTTGTTTTAGTGGGGACAATGTGCGTGTGAGAGGACGTAGTTGTTACCAATCAGTAAGCGTGTATCTAGTGTAGAAAGTGTAGTGTCTCTACTTCCTCATTGCTTTTGCGAAATAAAGATAGTATCCAAGTAAACGACTTGGTAATGAGGTCAACAACAAATTAAAAAAAAAAACTTAAATAATGGTCGAAGTAATTTCAAGATGCCCGAACAAAATGATTTAAAATGATATATAATTTCATTAACCAAATAAATGATATATAAAACATTAGGAAGATTTGAGTAAGAAATTGTATCTAAAATCTAAAATAAAGAAAAAGGAAAATTAAAAATATTTAGATTCAATTTTTGTCATGTTGAAAAAGTGTATACAATGGGTTTTTCCAAGGAGGGTTAAAACTATTATTTTTCGGAAATAAGTCACTTTGACCTAAAGCTAACGGGGACGCCTTTACTTGTTATCTAGGAGGGAAGGAACACAACTAGTTAACGCAGGTACTACCTTAGTATTTTTTTATCTATCCATCTATCTAGCACCTACAAATAGTTAAATCGATTAGCTTCTTTGATGCTTTTCTCAGATATTTATTTTTTCTGTGAAGATTTTCATGGGAAATTAAAAATTTACTTTTTTTAAAATTTAATATATATGTAAAAAAAATCAATGTTATGACTGGCGCAAAGTACATATACTAGTGAAGAAGGGTAAAAAAAGACTTCAAGTTACTTTGGAATCCTTTTTACAACACAAATAACCTAATGTTACAAGTCACACAAGTAACCTAACGGTCACTGATCAGAGGTACAAAATGAGAAGATACAATACAAAGAACTAGAAGTATTTTGAAAAGAAAAAAAGTCTGATAGATCAGTTTCGATGTGTTTCAAGGTTTGGAAAATATTGAACTTGAGATGTATAAACGTAGGACAGGATTATTTGTTGAGATATTTACCTTCTTTATCCACGCTGGTCTATTGATGGTACTTTAAAATTATTTGTGTTATTTATGTCAAGTCTTGAAATTTGTTCAATTACTGGATTATTACTGAGTTGTTAATTATTACAGTATTAGCAACGTACTGCGTTCAATATTAAGCTAATGTAAAATTACTGAGTATATCCTATACTCTTAAGAGAGCAATTCTTGTATATATATATATATATATATATATATATATATATATATATATATA
>JADKLZ010026396.1:3146-19626 GCA_021533235.1 Biomphalaria straminea | reverse complement strand
AGTCCGCGAATTTAGTGACTAAGATCTAGACTCTAGATTTACGTTAGAGTTAGTGAAGATAATTCGCGCACACAGCCGCGATAAAGTCCGCGAATTTAGTGACTACGATCTAGACTCTAGATTTACGCTAAATCACTAAAATCTAGTAAGATAATTACTAACCCTGTGACGCCGTGAAAAGTCTGTGAATTATAGTGATTTAGAATTAGAATCTTTAGTCTATTATAGATTCTAAATCTAAGAGATTCAGTGAAGATAATTTGCACACAGCCGTGAAAAGTTAGTGAATTTTAGTGACTTAATCTAGATCAAGTGTCTATTATAGATCTATGTAGATTTAATAATGAAAATATTTCGCACACACCTGTGAAAAGTCTATATAAAATTATAGTTAATTTTTCGGTCGTTAAAGCCAGGGTAACTTCACAGATCTAGTTATAAAAGAAATTCTGCTTGAAAAAAAAAAAACGCAAATTGGTTTAATCCCCCCCCCCCACACACTCACATTAAAAAAAAGCCATTGTTTAGTAAGCAAATGTTAATTAAACATATAAATAGACCTGTACATTACAGGTTCTGTTTATGAGGAGGATTTAAGTTAAGTTAATACAAGAATAAAACATTACCTCAAATGCCCACCTTGACTCTTGTATCTACACAAACGAACGGGGCACGGACACACATGATATATGTAATATCATATAGTTCATCCTTTAAAAGAAAACCTCTTAAAATCTCCTAAATTTTGTCATGGAAAAGTGCTACTTACCTTATATATATATATATATATATATATATATATATATATATAACTTAAGTTTTATTTATGTCATGAAGAAATAAGAGGCATCATGCTTGCAGGTTTTTTGGGGTTGCCGACCCCCCCCTTGCAGGCAAAATGGGGTTCCGTTGCTTGCATCCATGCATGTATGTAAAGAGTTGTTTTAACCTCCCCGGGCAATTCATACCGACTGCGGGCACGACATGGCCTATACTGTGCCGATGTGCCTAAACCCAAACTAAGCAATTCATACCCATATTTAATAAGGGATGAGGGCTATATTATGAGCCTGTTTGATCTTAGTCTGATGGGCATATCAAAATAAGCTTCCAAGCATCTTTAGAAAGACATTCCAATCACATTTATACTGTTAGCTGTTAAATAAAATTTAAAAATGGGTGTCCAAACAAATAATAATGAAATAAGCTCATTCTCCGATTTTGAACACAGCAAAATCGTAATAAAAAGGAATATTATTGGGATTAATAAATTTATGATTTTTTTCAATGAATAAATATGACCTAGATCGAGATATCAAGAATATATAATTTATGAAAGAAAAAGTGCGGGCTGCTAATTTGAAGCTAGAGACCTGCCCACGATTATGCCAGATGAGCTGGAGGTGAGGAGAGGTAGCCTATACACTAAGCATGTAGTGTCACAGCCTATCAAAAAGGCAGTGGAGGGAAGGGAGAGTTATGAAAAGAACTATAAGCATCTATGGGAGGGAGGGGATGTTAAGGTGTAACAAAACGACATCCAAATTGTGAAAAGAAGAAGAGGGTCCTTAGTTGGGAATTAAAAGAAAGACAGAAAATATAATGTTTATTAAATTATAATAATTTAAAGATCTATTATCTATATACATTTATTTCTGTCTGTTTCTACACTAGATTATACAGGTATTTAAATAAATAAACTATAAACGATATATAAGATATAATATATATATATGTATAATATATATATATATATATAGAGAGAGAGAGTGTGATGAATGTGTTTGTATAGACTTTAGTATAGAGCATTGTAGAAACCACTCGATTGAACTGGGTTATTAGATGTTGGGAATTCTGGGTTTATATGTTATTATTTGTTAATCCCCTTGGTTGACTGGGAGATGTGGAGTAATGGCCCTTGAGTTTTTGTTGTTGTTGCCAGTGGACCGGAGTTTCTGTGATTGACTAGTATGAGTTATTAAGTACGATATAAGAAGTTTATAGTTGATGTACATATTTGGAGAATTGAGCTTTTGGTGACACTATCTACAGTTATATTTATTTCTATTACTTTTATTAAATACTTATTATTTCTAATTCATCCCTGGTGTTTCTTGAAGTCTATATACGATATATGAAAAGGTCGAACCCTTAGGCCAGGAGTTCACAAAAATCACAACAATGGTGGAGCAGCAATTGGGTCAACAATCCGACAGGTGAACAGTTTTATAATTGTATTACTAGTACTACTGATGTGTCAAATCTTTGACATGAACTAGGAGAGTTGTTACATATTGTCTTCTGGTTCTACTGAAAGACTGCAGTGAAATAAAGAACCGAATATTAACTAAGACTATCCCATAAATCGGAAGAACATACCTACGCCCATAAGATGGCCGAGAAAGTATACGGTGACCTAGTAAAACTTTACGAGACGGGCAAGAGTCTTGGCTACCAGAATAAAGAATTGGAAGAGTGGGTTGCGAAAATTATGAGACAGAACGAGGAGAGAGACACGAGAATAGAAGAGAGGAAACAAAAGGCGAAAGTAGAAGAAGAAGAAAGAAAAGAAAGGGCGAAAGTAGAAGAGGAAGAAAGAAAAGAAAGGGCGAAAATAGAAGAACGAAAGATGACAATGCAGGAAGAAGAGATGAGGTTTAAGTGGAAACTGGAGGAGGATCAAATGGCAGCCAAGATAAGAAGAGATGATGAAGAATTTAAGGCCAAAATTGCCGCAATAGGAAAAGAAAATAAAGCAAAGGATGTTGATGAACAAGAAAACAGAGACACAAGGAAAAGAATCACGCCCCAAACAAAGAGACAAAAATTTGTTGAAGGCACCGACAAGATGGATGCCTTTATCAACCGATTTGAAATGCTGATGAAGTTGGAAAAGGAACCGCAACAGGAATGGGCTATACAACTTCTCAGTCTGGTTGGAGGAAAGGCTCTCGACGCATTACAAGTCCTAAGCGACGATGAGGTAGCAAACTATGCCACCCTAAAAAAAACTTTGCTGGAGTTCTACCAATACAGCGAAGATGATTACCGGCAAAAGTTTCATGGGCTCAAACCACCATCAGATGGCAACATGAAACAATTTGTTTCCGACGTAAAAATTACGTTTGAGAAGTGGATCCAAGCGGCTGGAATTGAACAATCCTACGAGAGCCTGAAACAATTTATAATTGTAGACAAAATCACATCTACAGCGGGAAAGAATCTGTTTGCTTTCCTACAGGAAAGAAAACCAAGGAATGTAGAGACCATAATGGAACTGTGCCAAACGTATGTAGCGGCACATCCAGGTGAAATACTGCAAAAGGTTGAACACAGTGAAGAATTGGAATTTGCCGCTGCAACGGTCTCTACAACAGCACGATTCACAAAGAAAGAAACAGAACAACAACGTAGTCCCCCACAAAACAGAAATATACAGAGATATACAGAGAGAGAACAAGACGATTATAGACCAAATCAGTCATCGGCCCAGAGAAGTGAAGTAAGATGCTATAACTGTAGAAAAGTAGGACACATAGCGAAGTATTGTCGAGACAGCAGGAGAACAGAATACTACAAGGACGATGTTGTAGCCCATGTTGGAGGCTTGGCGGATAGTCTTTCACCGTACGTATGTCCAGCTATAGCAAATGGCTATCATACCCACGCCCTACGCGATACTGGGGCCACCAAATGTGTACTGTTAGCTAAACTTGTGAGACCTCACCAGTACACTAAGAGACAATGTAGAGTACAAGGTTTCGGAGGGCAAATAAAGAGCTACCCAACAGCTATTGTACACATTAACTCTCCTTATTTCAATAAAAAGGTTGAAGCTATAGTAGTTGAGAATGGTCCATTCGAAGTGGTGATAGGGAATGTACCAAATATAGACTGTCCCAGTGAAGCTCAGATCGACAGATGGAAACAATTTTTTAACTGGGAGCCAACACAAGAAGCTGATGACATCGACCAACCAACAACGAATAAATTTCAAGGACAACAACAAATGAGAGAAGACTACGATCCTAAAGACGCAGAAAACCGTAGTCAAACAATTCCTGTAGAAACGATACAACAAGTTGAAGACAGACAGCATAATGATGTTGGCGGAAATAAGGAAGATATCTTTGTGCACCAGACGGCCATACCTAATAGCAGCCCAAGAAAATACCCTACAAGTGTTAGAGAAGGCGGGAAAACGGAATCTGACGTCGTCGAAGTAGAGAAACGAAAGGAAACAGCAAACGTAACTGGTCCAGGTGGTTCTAATGTGCAGGGCAGTAGCTCTAGGACGAGTGGATGGTATATATGGTACAGAGAAAATGGCAATGGAGGAAGTCTGCAGTATCCAGAGAACCGAGGAGAATTTCAGCCTCAAAGATTCCAAGGCTTTCAAGGACGTAGACCTTGTTACAGACGCAACTATGTGAGCCCACCAGTTAACAGATATCATGGTTACCGAGACAGGTGGGGAGGTCAAGGGAGACGAAAAGAATTTGTTCCAGCTGGTTATGGACGTGGAAGAGGACGAAACGGCAACGGGTCCATCAACTGGAGACCACACAGAGAGAACGATTGTACAACTACGTACTGAGGGCAGTTTACGCTCCAGTATAGTGATGAATTTATTATTGACAGTGATGGAGAAACTCGAGGCTGACCTGCTTATAGGATGTGCATATATTTTGAAACTACACATGTGTAGAGCTACTAGTATTGTTGTGACAACATTTCTTCAAGGTCACGGTCAAAGCTGACTGTGTATGCGGGGAGACTACTTTCAGTTCCTGTGAGTGAGAAAAAAAAAAAACGAACAAAGGGAACATAAGTGTATCGAAACGTTCTGGCAGAAAATTGTTACCTAGTGACTTTTGATCTAGCGACTAGAAGGAAATAATCTGTTTATTAGTCCGAGACAATGTGAATCTGTCTGCTCTAGTCACAAGTTTGATGTGTATAGAGACATTGCGCCTTAACAACTGACATTACTTTCGGGTATCGCCTTTGAGTCACTCTCGATTCATACGATGTACATCAAGTTGAAAACAGCACTATGTGTATTTCTTGGTAACGCCTACAACACCAGCAGAAAGATGCTATCTACACTTGCCATCAGATAATACAGATAGTGAAGAAGTCCGACAGTCTTTTGGTGGGGCAACCTTCCACCATAATATCATCGGAACAATTGACTCCATTCATGGCGTCTTTAACCCCTACATTCTTAAAAGGTATGGCTGATTATGGCACCATACCTAGAGTTCTAACCTCTCCCTTAACTCCCCAAAAGCTATCCAATGTACACCCCCCCCCCACAGTCAAGCTGGAAAAGACTACCTGAAGCCGCAAGAGATTACTGTAAGTTCCTACCCACTATCAGAGTTCCCACTTCTGTTGGTCCGCCCATACATGCAGTATCCGTTGAAAGACACTGTACTGAATCTTGTCGCACGTATCAAGATGGTAATGTCAAGTGAGAGTACCTAACCATTCACCAGTTCTGATGACAAACCTGTCGACTTCTGATGAGGTTTAGTAGCTGTGATATTTAGCCTATTTAGAGTTGAGATGTATTTTGTTTTGTAAATTCACAATGTAGTAAGTACGTCGTATTAGTATTGTACATGATACTTGATGGCTGATGACCAGATTTTGATTAGTTTCTGATGATGTTATTTAGCGACTTTTCTCCACTACTATTTGGTTATAAATGTATATTATAGAAATATTGATGATATTTTAGAAAAGGAGAGTTATTCAGGAACTGCAGAAAAGTTAATTAAGTAGTGATGCCGACATGTTTATTATGTATAATTCTGTCAATTTTTCCAATTTAGTTATAAGTTCAATGTCGTTGATGTAGTGGGGAATCCGTGCACCCAGTCTGTTACATCAGCCGTAAGCTTACGGACACAGAGCAACGATATGCAGTTGTAGAAAGAGAATGCCTAGCCATCTTCTGGGCCACCTCTTAACTTGCTAGATATCTATTAGGCAAGCCGTTCATTCTGCAAACTGACCATTCACCTCTCAAAGCGCTTAACGGCCGCAAACTAAACAATGGAAGAATGGTCCGTTGGGCATTGAAACTGTCTGATTTTCCATATGACGTAAAACACGTGGCAGGGGTAGATAACGTCATCGCAGACACTCTGTCAAGGTTGGAAAATAGGGAGACCTTATAGTGAAGGAACTAAAAGACTAAATATGATGTCCTATAATTATTCTACTCTGATGTTAAATGTATATAAATTTTTTTTACTAACTAATTTTCTCTTAAATGGTCACCATTTAAGTGACAACCCTGTTGATTTTAAGAAGTTAGTAACTGCGATATTTATTCTATTTGAATTTAGGAGTATTTTCGCTTTTTTTAATGTCATAATGTATTCAAGCAAATCTCATAGTTGTATTAGACTCGAGTACTTGATGACCAGATGTTGTTTTGATTAAGTTAACAATATAAATTGTTTAATTTTTTCTCATATATTAGTTGTCTGTTGGTCTTCTAATGAATTGTAATGATATTGTAACAAAAGGGGAATGTTGAAATGTAAATGTTAACATGTAATTCAGTGTGAATCTGTGTAAATTTTTTTTTCTTTCACTTTTTTATTACGCTATTAATACGTCGTATTAATAGCTTATTTTGGTAATGGGGGAATGTGGTGAATGTGTTTGTATAGACTTTAGTATAGAGCATTGTAGAAACCACTCGATTGAACTGGGTTATTAGATGTTGGGAATTCTGGGTTTATTTGTTATTATTTGTTAATCCCCTTGGTTGACTGGGAGATGTGGAGTAATGGCCCTTGAGTTTTTGTTGTTGTTGCCAGTGGACCGGAGTTTCTGTGATTGACTAGTATGAGTTATTAAGTACGATATAAGAAGTTTATAGTTGATGTACATATTTGGAGAATTGAGCTTTTGGTGACACTATCTACAGTTATATTTATTTCTATTACTTTTATTAAATACTTATTATTTCTAATTCATCCCTGGTGTTTCTTGAAGTCTATATACGATATATGAAAAGGTCGAACCCTTAGGCCAGGAGTTCACAAAAATCACAACATACTCACATGACTAATGGTCAAAGCTAGAGGCTTGAAATGGAGTTCACAGAATATTTATTTAATGGAGGGTGGGGAAGGGGGTGGAGTTATAACAGCTAACCCTTTCTCTCCTAATTGATGATACCAATGTTGATCTGACCTCATTAAATTAAATTAAAGTTTAAATTTATGAACTTTACTTTGAGTTATATATAAAAATAAGAATTTGGCAAAATGAAGAATTCTGTCAGAATGTGGAAAAATAATTACAGAGAGAAAGAGTTAATGAATTCAGTAATAGAACTCTGTCTTATCACCAACCATAACATCTGAATAAAAAAAATGTGTACTAAAACAGGAAAAACGAGTGTTCTTACTTGTTTTCAAGATCTTCTTTAACAGCTTTAGTCTTGTGATACAGTGTTAACAGATCATAGAGACGGTTCATAAAGAAAACAACATCTACATTCAATTTCGCTCCTTTTAAATGAAGACAAGGTATACCCAGCAACTGAAATTCCTAAAAGAGGACAAAATAATCAAATCAAAATGACAAATACAGCTAAATCAAATAACATTATTATCTTTTTAACTTATATAAATGATATATAATATAATTACATCAATATATATATATTAATATCAAAGCTTACCTGATTTATATAAGCCACAGAGTTTAGAACATTCTCCTTAGTACAGAAATGTGTGTGTTCTCTGACAAGGAAAAGTTCATCATCAACAAAATCACTGCTGAAATGACTTTCAATTCTGCTATCCATAGAATTTAGAGACAAGTTGCTATTGATTTTCGGATTAAATATACTCAGTCCAGACATGATAAGACTCTGCAATTGAAATAGCATTAATATATGTATCATTGATTGTTTATTACTTGAAAAATTAAATTCTTAATCAAATTGGAAAATGTATGCTATACTCTTTATCATATATTATAATATTATGTATCTATATATGTGCCATCTTGTTCATTTATTAAATTAAATGACAAAAAAAAAAAAAAAGTAAACAATAACTAAAACTTCTGAGATCAGAATATTATTATTTATAGCTTTTATATAGCATGCTCAGAGCGCTTTGGTCCAATCTCATTTGTGGACCAGTGCGGGGGAGGGGGTATCTAGGAGTTGGTTTCCCGTGCTGCCTTTGGGTGCTCAGTAAACACAACTCTGCCCGAGTTGGGTGTCGAACCTCTAGGTAGCCAAGCAAGCCAAGCTCAATCCGCACTTAGCCTCTCGACCATGCTTCCCACATTTTATATTTATAATATTATCATATAAGTGATATTTTATCAGAGAACAGTACCAAGGAAATGTGCAGATGCAGACAAAAACGTGATGGGAAGACACAACTTCAACAAATGAAAAAGACTCAAATTCAAAATGATCAAAGATGACATGATCAATGATGGCAATGAATGAAAGATGATTGTGATTATGTTTAAACGTTTTTGTAAATAAACATCATGAATTTATGTTAAAGTTACAGTAAAGTAGTAAAAGTATGTTTACAAGCAAGTCTACTATTCTTTTTTACTTCTACTCTCCGCCACTTAAGACTTTGACTTAGTAGTGTGAGACTATAGTACTATTATAGTATTATACTATACTATAGTACTAGTCTATACTGTCTATGTCTATCTATATAGGGATGTGAAATTCCAGTAGCCCCCCTTTAACAAAATGAGGTCAATTCTTGAGATCCATTTTTCTTGCTTTCTCTACATAGGCCTTTGTTTGAAATCGATTTTGCTTTTAAATCCATTGTAATCATTGCTAAAAGGGGTGAATATGATTACTTTTTATTTCAAGGAACATTGTTTTTTATGTGGACTTTAAAAAAAAAAGTATTTTCTTACTTTTTTTTTTTACTTAAAAATATACCTATTTTTGTTTTTGCTGATACTCATTTCAGATTATAGTCTAGAGCCTGATTTTTTTTATGGTAATAGAATATATATGTGGCCATATTTCTGCCAAGTTTTATCACGATACCTTGATTTCTTCAATTGTTATGTTGAAGCAAAAATTTGCACTGCCCCCTATGGGATTTTTAAATTTTTTTTACTTTTTTTGAAAACTAAACTACTCTAAGACTCAAATCTTGCCTAGGCTAGTAGATATAACAATTAAGTAAATTTATAAATAGTTTTAAAGGAGTTATTTGTATTTCTTCTATTTTTTATAATTTTAAAACGCATTTGAAAAAAAAATTGTTTCAGACGATTTTGATCCCAATTTTTAAATATTTTGTTATTTTCTACCATCACATCGCCGCCATTTTTTCCACGCCTCTCTGACGTTTCTTTTAGATCTAGACCCGATAATTTGTTTATTTCATCAATATTTACATTTTAAACAAGTAAAGTTCATAAAAATAAATTAAATCCGATTTGTGAGCAAGAAATTTACTACGAATACTAGATCTACAATTAAATTTCTTATTCAATAAGTAGATTTATCCTCTACGAAACTCAATTCCAACTTCTTAATTGGGGGTGTGTCTCGCGAGCTTAGCGACTGAGAGAGGCGATGACGCGTGATTTCCTTAGTTCCATTACAACACATGTTATCTCAAAACGATACAAAAAAAATCATAACTTTCTAACTATTAAAGATACAGTCATAATTTATATACCATTGGAAAGTTCTTTTAAAGTATTTTAACGATGTTACGTAAGTTCTTTTAAAGTATTTTAACGATGTTACGCGGATGTACTAACGAAAAAAATTTTTTTTTAAGATACATTTTTTTTTTAACATCCCTACAAAGGCTAGATCTACACATTATTTAATACTCTTAAGCGAGCAATTCTTGTATATATATATATTTATTTATAAATTTTATTTCGAAAACGGCTCTAACGATTTTCTTTAAAATTTCAAGGTATGTGCGTATTAGTGAGAAAAAAATTCTCAACTCATTGGCCACATCGGGAAAACTCGAGTTCGACCGTTATTTCGATATGAAAATGTCTCAATTTAATTTTGGTTAGAATAATTTATGAATGAAATGGAAAATTTATGAATGAAAGTTTTCCATGACGTAAACGGGAAAAACGCTGCTTACGTCACTAGGCTTACTATATTGTACTTCTTTGCAAACAAGAACGCGTTTAGAGATATGAATGAAGGGATGTGTAAAACTAAAAGCAGACCACGGGCTGTAGCACCACTGGGATGGATGGATGGCAAAAGCCGGTATGAACTTCTTATTGTCCGACAGTCAGGCTGGGCAGGGCATTTATTTAACCGAGCAAGGCTCGGCCACCTGATCTGATATTATTATATTATTATTATTACCAAACTCAAAGCTATCTAGGTCTAGATGTAGATCTATATATAGATCTAGACATTTCCAATTAAGATTTAGAAACTAGAACTAGATTTAGATGGTTCTAGATTTAGATAATAGATCTATATCTTGATAAGTATATTAGTATTCGAGGTAGACTAGAACAGATCTCGACTGTGTCAACATTACAACAAGAACTAACAACAGTACTTTCAGGTACGTTAACAAAGCATAAACTTTTTTTTTTACGCAGAGTGATCTACCCCTTATTTGTATTTGCTAATACACTTCGGTGTATTTCTAGGAACAAATTATAATTATTTCGTTGTAATAACATGTAAATGTGGGGCGCGGTGGCCCAGTGGCGTAGCTAGAGTATATGATGCCTGGTGCGGTACTTCATCTTGGTGCCCCCCCCAAAAAAAAAACAACAACAAAAAACTAACTAACATTGCAAAACTCTACTTTTTTTGTTCAAAATAATATGTATTAATTAATCAAATATTGTTAATTCAAACAAAAATCACTTTTACATGAACATACTACAAGTGAATCAATAATACAAGTATCAATAATTTTATCGAAATCATTTTTTTTCCACCAGCTCTTGTTCGATGGACAAAATGGCCAAATTAGTGAGTCGTAAATTTGTCATCGTTGATCGTAAGTAATTCTTGATCAGTTTAAGTTCGAAAAACTTGCATGTAGCGACGCTTACCGCAATAGTAAAAAAAATATGTGAATCATGATGACGATATTCGGGACTAAATCATCTAGCTGATATTTTTTTTAAATTCAAGAGTTCAACGTGTCCTTATTTTGGAAGTTCGGAGGCTTCTGATGAAACTGTGACAAACCGTTGAAGCTTCTTTCGCTCCAGCAGAAATTCGTTTTTATCAATGTCGCTAAGAGATTGATTTCGACCCGAGGATTTAATAGCTGGGAAGGCTACAAAAATTCATATCATGAATCGGGTGATTATTTCTTGAACAATCCTGTCCAAGGTAGAATAAATTTCCCTTCGTAGCTATTGTTTGTGTATAAGTATAGAGTCGTCACTTTTCTCACCAGGCATCTTTTTCTTATGGCTATTACGTTTTTGAGGTTCTGTACTGATTCTCAGATCTGAGCACACGCTTTCGGCAATGTAATGCTGGCTTCAGCGATGTCCTTTCGATTACTACTTGAAAATGTCTCTGTTTTTAGTTGGAATGAGCTGTCTCAAATAGACAATCCTTGTTTTTGAAGGTAGACTTGCATATCATTATTTTCAGTTAATACAGGAGTCCAAAATCCAAGATAGGTGAGAAAACTAAAAGAATGAATAACAACTAATAATCCACCTGCTTTTGATCTATTGAATTTTCATCTTTGATAGTTAATGTCTCCAGTTTCCATAATTGTAGAAAATATATCCCTAACCTTCTTGAAGGCTTCTCCTCTGGAGCTCCAGCGGGTCTCAACTAAACGTTTAAGGCTAGTTCTGGTTATTTTGATGAGGATATCCTAGCGGTGTGTTGAAGTTAATAAAAAGGCGTGTACACGGTCCAGTGTACCAAAAAATGTTACCGACTTCAGCTTCAGCAGCTCGAATTCCTGCTAAATTAAGAGAATGGTTTGAGCAGGCAATGACACCGTAGTTTCGACCTTTCATGACCGCACCATTATCATAGCCTTGACCCCTGCAGTCCATTATGTCTAAGCCATCCGAACGCAGTTTCTCTAGAATCATCTAAGCGATTCCAGCAGCATGCTTGTCCTTTCTGTCAATGAAGTCAATAAAAGACTCAGGAACCTGCACCCCGTCATTATCCATGACAACGTACCGTAAAATTTGGGAAGTTTGATCTAGCTTTGAGATGTCAGGTGTACTGTCAAAAATAATAGAGAAATATTTGGCTTGTTTTACTTGCTGATTTTGTATTTGTGGAGACATGTATGTATTCGGTTTGGAACAAAGCTTAGTTCGAAGCACATGCTCCCTCAAGAGTGGATCGTACTTTGATAGTAATTTTACTATCTCCAAGAAATTGCCTTGATTTCGCCCTTCCAACGCTTCTTCATCTCGCTCGCGATGCCCACGAAGTGCCAGATTTTGCTTTTCTCTTCAGGTAGTCTCTCCAGGTTTTCGTCTCTTGTATAATCAAATCTTGGGCCTTGTTGTCTCTCAGGCGAACTTCAAGTTTCCTCCAAGCAAGCGATGACTGAATGTGAGCTCTGCTGGTCTTATGTTTATCTATTTTCGGGGATAACCTCCATCACTTATTGAATCCATCTTTGGATTTAAATGAAAATTTGGTACTTGATCTTGATTATGCAGAGGAAGCAAAATAAGGATTCTTTTTTTGGCGCATAACACATCCACTTTCTAAGAACTTTCTCGCCGTTTGACATTTGCCGGAAAAACCAAGCCTTCGAAAGCTTTCTAGCCTTTCCTTTTGCTTATTCTTCATGTCTATACACCTCTCTAAATTGACTGTTCATACGCTGAACTGTTTCAGATTCTTGAGTGACAAGGTGTATGTGAATATTATCTGTGATGACATCAGGTCAATCTCCAATATCTTTCAGTCTAGAGTTATTATCTTTCTTTCTGTATTGTTTACACTGTCTGATGTTTCAGCTTCTTCAGTATGAATTTTTGAGAAGTGTACTAAAGACATGCTTGTGTGCTGTCCTTTAGTCTCTAGAACCTGCGGTAGTGAAGTCTTTTCTTCTATTTCATCATTCAGGATGTCGGCCTCATCATTTTTTCTTGTTTTAATGATATCAGTCAAGGAGATGAAACAAAATAGCGACATGACTAGTTTATAAATCGTTCGCTCATGTTTAAGATACAGTAGTTTATGTTTGTTCGTGTTCATACACTTAGTCGTTTTTACTGAAAAGCTCAGGGAAATAGGAAATTAATACACACTGGGGGGATTTTGGGGCCCCTCTCCAGTTGGTGCCCTGTGCGGCCCGCACCACCCGCACATTGGTAGCTACGCCACTGCGGTGGCCTAATGGTTCAGCGCTTGGCTTCCGAACCTGATGTCCTGGGTTCGAATGCGGTGAAGACTTGGATTTTGATTTTTCGGGATTTTTTAGGGCGCCCTTGTGTTCACCCAACTCTAATGGGTACCTGACATTAGGGAAAGTAAAGGCGGTTGGTCGTTGTGCTGGCCACATAACACACTGCTCGTTAACCGTGGGCTAATGAAACAGATGACATCATCTTTCCCATAAATCCGCCAATGGCGGATGTGGGGGAGGGGGCGGTAGAGGCGATCTAGATTCTATCGTTTGAATAGAAAGCCTGCAGGACGAATGACAAGACCTTTTTCTGAAACTAAATAGGAGGACATGTCCGCCTTTTGTCGGACGTGTAGTTACCATATTCATCTGAAATGAGATAGTGCACATCTCGATCAAGATGGGATTTCAATCATAAAGTAATCGAAAGCAAAATTGCACTGTTAATGAACGACTTCAACTTCCCGGCTAGATCTAGTTCTAGATTCTTCTGTCCTTATAACAAGCAGATGACTCACGCATTAATGTCATCCTTTGTCCTCCGCATTGACTGTGTTGTTTAGGTAAACTTTGATTTGTTACAATGATTTTTAAATCGTTTACATTTATAACTTCTGTAACAAACATAGATCTATTAACTATAATTCTGAAGATAAGGAAAGCGCGCAGCAATTCGTTCAGTCGGGTACACATTGGCCTATAATATATTAGATAAATACATTTAGATCTTAGGACTTGGTCTATTTTCTCCATTTTACATAATACATATGTTTCCCCACCAGAAAGAATGGTATACATTGTACACTCAGGCGGTGAGATGGGGCGCTTGTTCGCCTTTGCTGGCTTTAGAGTTCCAAGTGCGATACACAACTCTACACGACAATTTCAAATGGAGCTTGTGTTTTTAATACAATGTATGCAAGAATGTAACTTCAAATTCGAAACAGGATCTCTATGTCGATTGGGACCCAAGATGACCTGCTGAGCCACGACCTGCTGGCCCACTGTCAGAACATGCAAAGTGAAACTTTAGGACCATATCACGAAGTCCCCAGGTGCATTAGAGAATGGGATGGGTTGCATGAATCAGCCAGGAAAATAAACGACTTGGCAGAGTTTAAGTCAATGATTAAAATGCATAACTAGATTGATAGGCCTACATGCAGGCCTGGATTAACCATTAGGCAAACAAGGCACGTGCCTAGGGCACCAAGCGTTTGGGGGGCACCACAAGTCCGCAAGAAAAATTTGTATATTGTCCCGGTAGCCGAGCGAAATCGACATGACATTAGCAAACGCAAATGTAATATTGAATCGCACATTATTTAACCTTGGTCCCACAACCTGGGGGTAAAATATCCCCATCCAATTTATTTGCTATTTTTCTTCGAGGCATTTTGTGCTATTTTTTTACTTTTATAAGAGATGTTTGTGGTACGTAACGCACTAATGCTAATACCTAGAGACAAATTCACTTCCGTTTTGGTCTCCTAATGAACACAATTGTAATACTGTGCTAATTTGTCGACCTCAGCTTAAATGGCTGTACATTTCATTACATTTGCATAGCGGCTTATAATTGTGGATTGACTTCTCGGCTGATGATGTGGCTTACTGGGTTAACTGTGGGCCCACTAACTGTCAGCATCATAATGGTCCCTTTGATAAATCTTGCCGTATTTATGCTGGAGGAAAAATAACAAGATATTGTTATTCTCAAAAACTCTTCTATGGTACAAAAGCAAATGGTGTGCAGTACAGGAGAGAATCGTTATTGTATTCATCATCCACAGGATCTGTGTACTGTTTTGTTTGTAAACTTTTTGCGTTTAAAGGTTCCACAAGTTTGGCTGATAAAAATGGGTACAGTGACTGGAAAAATAACATTCAAGTTGATAATCATGAACAAAGCGCTACTCATAAAGACTGCATGTTAATATAACTAACGTCGACAAGGCTCGGGTCTAGTTCAAAAGCTAGAAGATAAAATTAATGAGGAGTACAGTTACTGGGAACATATTTTGAGGCGAGCAGTAGCGGTTATTTGTACAATAGCTGAGCGTGGTCTGGCTTTTAGAGGGACAACTGAAAAATTTGGATCTTTACAAAATGGAAATTATCTAGGGTTGCTGGAGTTTGTCAGTCAGTTTAATCCATTTTTAGCATCACACATTGCGAAATACGGACATTCTGGAAAAGGAAATCCTTCTTATTTATCCAAAACTATATGTGAAGAACTGATTGAAATTAAGTCCCAAAAAGTTCATGAAGTAATTTTAGAGGAAGTAAAGGCTTCCAGTTATTTCAGCTTGTCAGTAGACTCAACACCAGATGTTTCACATATAGATCAGTTAAGCGTTGTTCTTCGATATTGAGACTGAGTGCTTTTTTACTTTCTTGGAGCTGCAAAGTTACACAGGTGAAGGTATGGCTAAGCAAGTGTTGCAGTACTTACGTGAAGTTTGCTATATTGATTTTTTGAAATGCAGAGGTCGGTCATACGACAATGCTGCTAATATGTCTGGGTGCTACAAGGGCATACAGAAAACTATTCTAGAGTAAAATGAGTTTGCTATATACATACCCTGTGCTGCCCATTCACTAGATCTGGTAGGCAGAAATGCCGTTAACTTTTGTTTAGAGGCAGTAAACTTCTTCCATACAGTGCTGCTGATGTATACTTTTTCTCAGCTTCAATCAACAGATGGAAGATTCTGAAATGATGCCTTTTGAATGAAACGCCTGTAAAGCCCTTTCCGAGACCAGATGGGAGGCACATGCTGTTGCAAATGAAGCTATTGTAAAGTCTCATCCTCAGATTACAGAAGCATTAGAATGTTCTTGTAAGACCAGTCACAGAAGGGGGACACCAGAAGAGAAGCAGAAAACATTGCAAAAAAGATGCAAGAATTAGAATTTGGTTTCATGTTTGTCTTTTGGGAAGAAGTGTTACATTATTTTCATAGGGTCAGTCAAGCTCTACTAAATGAGCATGTGAATTTGAAAACGTGTGCTGATTTGTATTCCTCACTAGCAGATCACTTGCATGAATCTAGGAATCAATTTGAAAGATTTGAAGAAGCTGCAAAAGAACT